>SJYB01007912.1:1108-19251 GCA_006408585.1 Antidorcas marsupialis | reverse complement strand
CGTCCCTGGGGTTCTCCAGGCATGAACACTAGAATGGGTTGCCATTTCCTTCTCCAATGCATGAGAGTGAAATGTGAAAGTGAAGTCACTGAGTCATGTCCAACTCTCAGCGACCCCATGGACTGCAGCCTACCAGGCTCCTCCATCCATGGGATTTTCTAAGCAAAAGTACTGGAGTGGGGTGCCATTGCCTTCTCAGATATAGCATATATTTGGGTTTTGTTTTTATATCCATTTAATTCATTTACATTTAAAATATATATAAATATTTTACATTTAAAATATTTATTTTACATTTAAAATATATTTTAAATGCAAAATGAATTAAATGTTCCAACAAAAGAAACAGATTGGCTGAATGGATATAAAAGCAAAACCCAAATATATGCTGTTTACAAGAAACCCACTTCAGACATCAAAACACATATAGACTGAAAATGAAAGGATGGAAAAATATTCCACACAAATGGAAATCAAAAGAAAGCAGTAGTAGCAATCCTGATATCAGGCAAAATAGACTCTAAAATAAAGAATATTACAAGAGACCATGGATGACACTACATAATGATCAAGGGATCAGTCTAAGAGGAAGACATAACAATTGTAAATATCTATGCACCCAACATAGGAGCATGTCAGTACTTAGGACAAACACTATCAGACATAAAATGAGAAACAGATAGCAACATAATAATAGTAGAAGAGTTTAACATCCCACTTACACATATGGACAAATTATCAAAACAGAAAATTAACAAGGAAATACAAGCCTTAAATGACACATTAGGCCAGCTGGAACTCACTGATAACTTCAGGACATTCCATCCAAATGCAGAATACACTTTCTTCTCAAGTGTACATGGAACATTCTCCAGGACAGAGCACATCTTGGGTCACAAGTCAAGCCTCAGTAAATTTAAGAAAGTTGAAATCATATCGAGCACCTTTTCTGACGACAACACTATGAGACTAGATATCAATTACAACAACAACAACAGAACAAACCCTGTAATAAAACCACAAGCACATGTAGATTAAACAATACATTTCTAAATGGACAGGTTACTAAAGAAATCAAAAGGGAATTTAAAAAAATTCCTAGAAACAAATGGCAAATGAAAACAAGACAACTCAAAACCTATAGTATGCAGCAAAAGCAATTCTAAAAGGGATCTTTATAGCAATACAATCCTTCCTCAAGAAATAAGGAAAACACTGACTAGACAACCAAAATTTACACTTAAAACAATTGGAAGAAGAAGAACAATAAACCCCCAAAGTTAGCAGAAGGAAAGAAATAATAAAGTTCAGAGCAGAAATAATTGAAAAAGAAATGAAAAAAAATAGTAAAGATTAATAAATCTGAAAGCTGGTTCTTTGAGGAGATAAACAAAATTAACAAAACTTATAGCCAGGCTCATCAAGAAAAAAAGAGAGAAGAATCAAATCAACATAATTATAAATGAAAAAGTAGAGGTTACAACAGATAACGCAGAAATACAAAGAATTATATCAGACTATTATTAGCAACTATAAAGCAAGAAAATAGACAACCTGAAAGAAATGGACAGATTCTTAGAAAAGTTCAATCTTCCAAGACTGAACCAGGAAGAAATAGATATCACAAACAATCCAATTACAAGCACTAAAATTGAGACTGTTATCAAAAATCTCCCATCAAAACAAAAACCTAGGACCAGATGGCTTCACAGGGAAATTTTATCAAATGTTTAGAGAAGAGTTAATGCCTATTCTAAAATTCTTTCAAAATGTTGCAGAGGAAGGTAACATCCAAACTCATTCTATGAGACCACCATCACCCTGATACTGAAGCCATGCAAAGACAACACAAAAAAGAAAATTACAGGTCAATATCACTGATGAACATAGATGCAAATATCCTTAACAAAAGTCTAGCAAACAGAATCCAACAGTACATTAAACAGCTCATACACCATGATCAAATCAGGTTTATTCAAAGCATGCAAGGATTCTTTGATATATACAAATCATTCAATGTGATACACTATATTAACAAATTGAAAGATAAAAATCATATGATAGTTTCAATAGGTGAAGGAAAATCCTTTGACAAAATTCAGCACCTATTTATGATAAAAATCTTCAAAAAATGGGCATAAAAGAAACCTATCTCAACACAGTAAAGGCCATATATAATAATCCCACAGTAAACATTATTCTCAATGGGGAAAAATAGAAAGCATTTCCTCTAAGATCAAAACAAGACAAGGGTGTCCACTCTCATCACTATTATTCAACATAGGTTTGGAAGTCCTAACTGTGGTAATAGGAGAAGAAAAAGAAATAAAAAGGAATACATATTGGAAAAGAAGTAAAACTCTCACTGCAGATGACATGATACTATACAAAGAAAACCTTAAAGATACTATCAGAATAAGAAAGTAGGGAAAACCACTAGACCATTCAGGTATGATCTAAATCAAATCCCTTATGATTATACAGTGGAAGTGAGAAATAGATTTAAGGGCCTAGATCTGATAGATAGAGTGCCTGATGAACTATGGAATGAGGTTCGTGACATTGTACAGGAGACAGGGATCAAGACCATTCCCATGGAAAAGAAATGCAAACAAGCAAAATGGCTGTTTGCGGAGGCCTTACAAATAGCGGTGAAAAGAAGAGAGGTGAAAAGCAAAGGAGAAAAGGAAAGATATAAGCATCTGAATGCAGAGTTCCAAAGAATAGCAAGAAGAGATAAGAAAGCCTTCCTCAGAGATCAATGCAAAGAAATAGAGGGAAAGAACAGAATGGGAAAGACTAGAGATCTCTTCAAGAAAATTAGAGCTACCAAGGGAACATTTCATGCAAAGATGGGCTCAATAAAGGACAGAAATGATATGGACCAAACAGAAGCACAAGATATTAAGAAGAGGTGGCAAGAATACATGCAAAAACTGTACAAAAAAGATCTTCATGACCCAGCTAATCATGATGATGTGATTACTAATCTAGAGCCAGACGTCTTGGAATGTGAAATCAAGTGGGCCTTAAAAAGCATCACTACGAACAAAGCTAGTGGAGGTGATGGAATTCCAGTGGAGCTGTTTCAAATCCTGAAAGATGATGCTGTGAAAGTGCTGCACTCAATATGCCAGCAAATCTGGAAAACTCAGCAGTGGCCACAGGACTGAAAAAAATCAGTTTTCATTCCAGTTCTAAAGAAAGGCAATGCCAAAGAATGCTCAAACTACAGCACAATTGCACTCATCTCACATGCTATTAAAGTAATGCTCAAAATTCTCCAAGCCAGACTTCAGCAATATATAAACCGTGAACTCCCTGATGTTCAATTTGGTTTTAGAAAGGGCAGAGGAACCAGAGATCAAATTGCCAACATCCACTGGATCATGGAAAAAGCAAGAGAGTTCCAGAAAAACCATCTATTTCTGCTTTCTTGACTGACTATGCCAAAGCCTTTGACTGTGTGGATCACAATAAACTGTGGAAAATTCTGAAAGAGATGAGAATACCATACCACTTGACCTGCCTCTTGAGAAATCTGTATGCAGGTCAGGAAGCAACAGTTAGAACTGGACATGGAACAATAGACTGGTTCCAAATAGGAAAAGGAGTATGTCAAGGCTGTATATTGTCACCCTGCTAATTTAACTTATAGGCAGAGTACATCATGAGAAACGCTGGACTGGAGGAAACACAAGCTGGAATCAAGGTTGCCGGGAGAAATCTCAATAACCTCAGATATGCAGAAAGTGAAGAGGAACTAAAAAGCCTCTTGATGAAGTAAAAGAGAGGAGTGAAAAAGTTGGCTTAAAGCTTAACATTAAGAAAACGAAGATCATGGCATCCGGTCCCATCACTTCATGGGAAATAGATGGGAAAACAGTGGAAACAGTGTCAGCCTTTATTTTGGGGGGCTCCAAAATCACTACAGATGGTGACTGCAGCCATGAAATTAGAAGATGCTTACTCCTTGGAAAAAAAGTTATGACCAACCTACATAGTATATTCAAAAGCAGAGACATTACTTTGCTGACTAAGGTTGGTCTAGTCCAGGCTATGGTTTTTCCTGTGATCATGTATGGATGTGAGAGTTGGACTGTGAAGAAGGCTGAGCACCGAAGAGTTGATACTTTTGAACTGTGGTGCTGGAAAAAACTCTTGAGAGTCCCTTGGACTGCAAGGAGATCCAACCAGTCCATTCTGAAGGAGATCAACCCTGGGATTTCTTTGGAAGGAATGATGCTAAAGCTGAAACTCCAGTACTTTGGCTACCTCATGCAAAGAGTTGACTCACAGGAAAAGACTTTGAGGCTGGGAGGGATTGGGGGCAGGAGGAGAAGGGGACGACCAAGGATGAGATGGCTGGATGGCATCACGGACTCGATGGNTGCTTTTGAACTGTGGTGTTGGAGAAGACTCTTGAGAGTCCCTTGGACTGCAAGGAGTTCCAATCAGTCCATTCTGAAGGAGATCAGTCCTGAGATTTCTTTGGAAGGAATGATGCTGAAGCTGAAACTCCAGTACTTTGGCCACCTCATGAGAAGAGTCGACTAATTGGAAAAGACTCTGATGCAGGGAGGGATTGGGAGCAGGAGGAAAAGGGAATGACCGAGGATGAGATGGCTGGATGGCATCACGGACTCGATCAATGTAGGTCTGAGTGAACTCTGGGAGATGATGATGGACAGGGAGGCCTGGTGTGCTGCTATTCATGGGGTTGTGAAGAGTCGGACACGACTGAGCAACTGAACTGAACTGAACTTAAGAGTCCCTTGGACTGCAAGGATATCCTATCAGTCCATCCTAAAGGAACTCAGTCCTGAATATTCATTGAAAGGACTAATGCTGAAGCTGAAGCTCCAATATTTTGGCCACCTGATGTGAAGAACTGACTCATTGAAAAAGACCCTGATGGTGGGAAAGATTGAAGGCAGGAGGAGAAGAAGATGACAGAGGTTGAGACGGTTGGATGGAATCCCTGACACAGTGGATATGAGTTTGAGTAATCTTCAGGAAGTGGCAATGGACAGGAAGGTCTATCATGCTACAGTCCATTGAGTCACAAACAGTTGGATACNCAGAGGTTGAGACGGTTGGATGGAATCCCTGACACAGTGGATATGAGTTTGAGTAATCTTCAGGAAGTGGCAATGGACAGGAAGGTCTATCATGCTACAGTCCATTGAGTCACAAACAGTTGGATACTACTGAGAGACTGAACTGAACTAGACTCGCTTTGACTCTTAAAGATCCTGTGATGACATACAGTTCAGTTCAGTTGCTCAGTCGTGTGTGACTCTTTGTGACCCCATGAATCACAGCACACCAGGCCTCCCTGTCCATCACCAACTCCCAGAGTTCACTCAGACCTACGTTGATCGAGTCCGTGATGTCATCCAGCCATCTTATCCTCTGTTGTCCCCTTCTCCTCCTGCCCCCAATCCCTCTCAGCATCAGAGTCTTTTCCAGTGAGTCAACTCTTCGCATGAGGTTGCCAAGGTACTGGAGTTTCAGCTTTAGCATCATTCCTTCCAAAGAAATCCCAGGGTTGATCTCCTTCAGAATGGACTGGTTGGATCTACTTGAAGTCCAAGGGACTCTCAAGAGTCTTCTCCAACACCACAGTTCAAAAGCATCAATTCTTCAGTGCTCAGCCTTTTTCACAGTCCAACTCTCACATCCATACGTGCCCACAGGAAAAACCATAGTCTTGACTAGATGGAACTTAGTCGGCAAAGTAATGTCTCTGCTTTTGAATATACTGTCTAGGTTGGTCATAAATTTTCTTCCAAGGAGTAAGCGTCTTCTAATTTCATGGCTGCAGTCACCATCTGCAGTAGTGATTTTGGAGCCCCCAAAAATAAAGTCTGACACTGTTTCCACTGTTTCCCCATCTATTTCCCATGAAGTGATGGGACTGGATGCCATGATCTTTGTTTTCTGAATGTTGAGCTTTAAGCCAACTTTTTCGCTCTCTTCTTTCACTTTCATCAAGAGGCTTTTTCTTCACTTTCTGCCATAAGGGTGGTGTCATCTGCATATCTGAGGTAATTGATATTTCTCCCAGCAATCTTGATTCCAGCCTGTGTTTCTTCCAGTCCAGAGTTTCTCATGGTGTATTCTGCATATAAGTTTAATAAGCAGGGTGACAATATACAGCTTTGACATACTCCTTTTCCTATCTGGAGCCAGTGTTTTGTTCCATGTCACTAGTCTCACTCAAATAGCCCAGGATAACATCTCCATTTCAAGTCCTTTAATTTAATCACATCTGAATGCAAGGTAGCTTTTGCTTAGTAAGGTAATATACCCACATATCCCATAATTAGGATGTGAACATCTTTAGTCGGGTTGTAAGTGTATTATTTTGCCACAATTGACCTGGGAGGATCTCACTTGGAATGAGTTCACATACTTTCATCCTTCAATGAGCTATCCTAGACTTCTTCATATTATAGAGATTGAATTCCCAGAAGCAGGAAGCTATGCTTCAATTCTCAAGGGCTTTTAAGCTTCAAATTTGATATCATATTAATCAAAGCACAAGAACAACCTTAATGTGGGAGAGGACTATATAAGAACATTGTTAAAAGTAGAAGAAACTTACTTAGAACAGTTAATGGAAATCTAACATCATATGGTAATCTAGATTATTTTGTCTCAGAACTTTGAAGACCTGGTTTCATTGTATTCTAAGGTGCTGTAATTATTATTATTGTTTCTTTTTAAATGTTCTGGCCTTCTTTCTGGAAGCTTGGGTTGGTTTCTTCACCTGTACATTATTGTTTTTAAGAATTCTGGAAAATTTTTTAGTCATTATCTCCTTGAAAACTGCTTCTCCTTCAATTACCTTTATTCTCTTTTTGTGATTTTTGATAGACTTATGCAAGACGTTTAAATTGAAATCTCCATATATTTTCACATAATTTTTTTTAATTTCCATATCTTTACATTTCTGAGCTGCTTTTTTGGAATTTCTACTGGTGCATCTTCCACTTAATTAATTCTATTTTTAGTTATCTATTCTGCTATTGTTCTTCTTGAATGTGAGTGTGTGCATGCATTTGAGTAACTGTATTATTTTTCACATTTAGAAGTTCCACTTGTGTTTTGAAATTGTATCTCAATTTTCAATATGCTAGACTTGATGGATGACTTTCATGATGATGTCTTTTATTTTTTAACCATTATATGCATGCTGCTGCTACTGCTAAGTCTCTTCAGTCGTGTCCGACTTTGTGGGACCCCATAGACAGCAGCCCACCAGGCTCCTCCATCCGTGGGATTTTCCAGGCAAGAATACTGGAGCGGGTTGCCATTTCCTTCTCCAATGCGTGAAAGTGAAAATTGAATGTGAATTCGCTCAGTCATGTCCGACACTTAGCAAACCCATAGACTGTAGCCTACTAGGCTCCTCAGTCCATGAGGTTTCCCAGGCGAGATTACTGGAGTGGGGTGCTGTTCTATATTCTATATCCGAGTAATACAAAAACTGAATCCCTTAGAACTCTAAATCTATTAGCTTTTGTCCCCCTGTACTTAATTTCTGTAATTCAATTTAGTCGAGTTTAGTTCAGTCGTTCAGTGGTGCCTGACTCTGCAACCCCATGGACTGCAGCACACCAGGCTTCCCTGTCCATCACCAACTCGCGGAGCTTACTCAAACTCATGTCCATCTAGTCAGTGATGCCATCCAACCATCTCATCCTCTGTCATCCCCTTCTCCTCCTGCCTCCAGTTTTTCAACCATCATGGTCTTTCCCAGTGAGTCAGTTCTTCACATCAGGTGGCCAAAGTATTGGAGCTTCAGCCTTAGCATCAGCCCTTCTAATGAAAATTCAGGACTGATTTCCTTTGGGATTAACTCATTGAATCTTCTTGCAGTCCAAAGGACTCTCAAAAGTCTTCTTCAACACCACGATTCAAAAGCATCAATTCTTCAGTGCTCAGCCTTCTTTATTGTCCAACTCTCACATCCATAAATGACTACTGAAAAACCATAGTCTTGACTAGACAGAATTTTGTTGGCAAACTAATATCTCTGCTTTTAATATGCTCTATAGGTTGGTCATAGCTTTTCTTCCAAGGAGCAAGTGTCTTTTAATTTCATGACTGCAGTCACCATCTGCAGTGATTTTGGAGCCCCCCAAAAACAAAGCCTGCCACTGTTTCCATTGTTTCCCCATCTATTTCCCATGAAGTGATGGAACCAGAAGCCATGATCTTAGTTTTCTGAATGTTGACTTTTAAGCCAACTTTTTCACTTTCCTCTTTCACTTTCATCAAGAGACTCTTTAGTTCTTCTTCACTTTCTGCCATAAGGGTGGTGTCATCTGCATAGCTGAGGTTATTTGTATTTCTCCCAGGACTCTTTATTCTAGCTTGTGCTCCTTCCAGCCCAGCATTTCTCATGATGTTCTCTGCACATAAGTTAAATAAGTAGGGTGACAGTATGCAGCCTTGACGTACTCCCTTCCTGATTTGGAACCAGTCTATTGTTCCATATCCAATTCTAACTGATGCTTCTTGACCTGCATACAGATTTCTCAGGAGGCAGGTCAGAAGGCAATTCAAGAGATTTTTCCCATCTCTTGAAGAATTTTCCACAGTTTATTGTGAAGCCAACAGTCAAAGTCTTTAGTGTAATCAATAAAAAAGAACTAGATGTTTTTCTGAAACTCTATTCCTTTTTCAATCATTCAACAGATGTTGGCAATTTGATCTCTGGTTCAAATTGCCAAAACTATTACTTTTTGTAATAATGGCTTTTTTTTTTTTAATGTTATGATCTTTCATGGATAGAACTTTACTACCTGTTAATTGTTTGGAATTTTAAATGGAAATGGGGAGCCATTCTTGCAAAAATGATTTACTTCTTTTATTTCTAGCAGTTATCTAGACCATTGAGCTGGAATCAGTAAGCATTCATTATAGGGTCACACCAGAGAAGGCAATGGCACCCCACTCCAGTACTCTTGCCTGGAAAATCCCATGGGCAGAGGAGCCTGGTAGGCTGCAGTCCATGGGGTTGCGAAGAGTCTGACATGACTGAGTGACTTCCCTTTCACTTTTCACTTGCATGCATCAGAGAAGAAAATGGCAACCCACTCCAGTGTTCTTGCCTGGAGAATCCCAGGTATAGGGGAGCCTGGTAGGCTGCTGTCTATGAGGTCGCACAGAGTCAGACACGACTGAAGCAACTTAGCAGCAGCAACAGCAGCATAAGGTCACACTTCAAAGCTTAAGGCCAAATGTACCTTTACCATGGGGCCTAAAGATCAGTTTTCAGATAGCAACTCTACCTCAGGCATCTATGACCCTTCCACATCTTTTTTTTTTTTTTTTAATTTAGCTGGACCACAGTTTTTATTGTTTCTTTAACTGAGCTCCTTTTTTTTTTTTTTTCTTTTTTCTTTAAGGGTAAAGACCCTGAGGCTGGGAAAGATTGAGGACAGGAGGAGAAGGGGACGACAGAGGATGAGATGGTTGGATGCCATCACTGACTCAATGGACGTGGGTTTGGGTGGACTCTGGGAGTTGGTGATGGACAGCGAGGCCTGGCATGCTGTGGTTCATGGGGTCGCAAAAAGTCAGACACGACTAAGCGACTGAACTGAATTGAACTGAAGACTACTTGGGATCTTCTATAACTTTTGTGAGACTTTCAATGTTTCATAACAAATAACTTGCAAAGTTTTAGTTGTTAAAGTACTGAATGGTCACTTAAAGAATCTAAGTATAATTTAAAAAAATAGAGATGTTACATGAATTTTTTAGTTATAAAAGATAAAGAAGAAATTTCTCAAGTAGAGAAAACAGTATGAATAAAGCCACAAGAATAAGTCTAAATGTGTTTCATGTAATTCTGAATTATATAGGTTTTTCTTATAGAAGAAGTAGGTGTTAAGAGATGCAAGTGCCTAGATGAAAGGAAATACTTCTCTTCCGTATACATATATATACACTTCCATTTCTCTTAAAATACATTACAATCCTTGTGCATTTTGTTTTACCACAGTCAAAACTGGTGAAAAATATCAATTAACATTTAGCCTTAGAATGACAGAGACAAAAGAGAGAGATTGAAAATGTGAGGACCTGGAGAATACATGTTTAGTTCAAAAGGAATATACATTACTCAGCTCTATCTTCCTGTTGCCATTCAAGAGTAAAAGCCTGGTGTTGGCACATCTTTTGATATTTAAAACAAACTGAAAATTCAGATTTTCTGAGAAATATGACTTTTTGGTAATGGGATAAATGAGTTAAATAATCCCATGTAATTTAATAGCTTGCACATCAAATTATCAAAGTCTTTGGGGGCAGAACTAGCTTAATAATTGGTGACTTCCAACATGCAAACAATTAATGGAAAATGGCCAAAAAAAAAAAAAAGTGGAAAGATTAGCTGGAACTACACACTAGAAGCCTTGCTGAAGTGTTATACTTTATTTGGTAACAATGGGAAAGTTATGGAGACTCTTAACATGGAAGCGGCAGAACTTACATAGTATTTCATGAAGCATAATCAACATGACACAAAAGATGTACTAGAACAATGGTCTCATTTTTGATCACACACTCAGTAAAAACTATTTGATTACATACTTTCTAATATACAGATAATTATTTGGTTGAAAGTATATACATTGCCTGTTGTGCTAAATGTGCATATTATAAAGTATATTCAAAAAGAAAAATTTAATAAGGATGAAATTTAAATGACATAAATATTATTTTACAATATATTTCTTATTGTGATACTTTGCATTAGCACTAGCCACTACTTCAAAGCACATATACATCATCATTAGTAGTAGTGGATATAAATAAATATTTAAGTATCTTTGCTAATGGTAGCAACATTTGGAAAATTTCTTACATCTGATCTGATGTCATTTTTTTCTTGTGATAGACTGAAGAAGTGCTACTTTTAGAAGTGTATGCTTAATTTTCATAAAATCCATTTGTATTTGCAATATTAATACAATTTTCCATCTTTAGAGAAATGAAATATTTCCTGCCATATCAGTAAACAAGAATGTCATAGTCATCAGCAATTGCAGCCCCTCAATATGGCCAGGTGAGCCTTTAGGGAACTCAACAAGAAGAATATCTGCTAAAACGCAGCAGTGGCCACAGGACTGGAAAAGATCAGTTTTCATTTCAATACCAAAGAAAGGCAATGCCAAAGAATGCTCAGACTACTGCACAGTTGCACTCATCTCACATGCTAGTAAAGTAATGCTCAAAATTCTCCAAGCCAGGCTTCAGCAATATATAAACCGTGAACTCCCTGATGTTCAATTTGGTTTTAGAAAAGGCAGAGAAACCAGAGATCAAATTGCCAACATCCGCTGGATCATGGAAAAAGCAAGAGAGTTCCAGAAAAACATCTATTTCTGTGTTATTGATTATGCCAAGGCCTTTGACTGTGTGGATCACAATCAACTGTGGAAAATTCTGAAAGAGATGGGAATACCAGACCACCTGACCTGCCTCTTGAGAAATCTGTATGCAGGTCAGGAAGCAACAGTTAGAACTGGATATGGAACAACAGACTGGTTCCAAATAGGAAAAGGAGTACGTCAAGGCTGTATATTGTGACTCTGCTTATTTAACTTATATGCAGAGTACATCATGAGAAACGCTGGACTGGAAGAAACACAAGCTGGAATCAAGATTGTCAGGAGAAATCTCAATAACCTCAGATATACAGATGACACCACCCTTATGGCAGAAACTGAAGAGGAGCTAAAAAGCCTCTGGATGAAAGTGAAAGAGTAGAGTGAAAAAGTTGACTTAAAGCTTAACATTCAGAAAATGAAGATCATGACATCCGGTCCCGTCACTTCATGGGAAATAGATGGGAAAACAGTGGAAACAGTGTCAGACTTTATTTTGGGGGGGCTCCAGAATCACTGCAGATGGTGACTGCAACCATGGAATTAGAAGACGCTTACTCCTTGGAAAAAAAATTATGACCAACCTAGATAGCATATTCAAAAGCAGATACATTACTTTGCAGACTAAGTTCCGTCTAGTCAAGGCTATGGTTTTTCCTGTGGTCATGTATGGATGTGAGAGTTGGACTGTGAAGAAGGCTGAGCGCCGAAGAATTGATGCTTTTGAACTGTGGTGTTGGAGAAGACTCTTGAGAGTCCCTTGGACTGCAAGGAGATCCAACCAGTCCATTCTGAAGGAGATCAGCCCTGGGATTTCTTTGGAAGGAATGATGCTAAAGCTGAAACTGCAGTACTTTGGCCATCTCATGTGAAGAGTTGACTCATTGGAAAAGACTCTGATGCTGGGAGGAATTGGGGGCAGGAAGAGAAGGGGACGACCGAGGATGAGATGGCTGGATGGCATCACGGACTCGATGGACGTGGGTCTGAGTGAACTCCGAGAGATGGTGATGAACAGGGAGGCCTGGTGTGATGCGATTCATGGGGTTGTGAAGAGTCGGACACAACTGAGCAACTGAACTGAACTGAGCAGTAATCAGACTCTAGCCACTCCCTACTGTGAGTTATGAGGAATTCAGTATATGAAAACAGGATACTGACCCAGGATAGCTGAGGTGCATATCATAGGAATGATTTAAGTAAGCCCAGACTCTTACATCTCCGCATACATAGATTAACTTGGGATATCTGGTTTTCTTTAATTTACAGAAAACTTGACATTCAGACTAGCTACTCTTTGTTGAAAAACTTCTATATAAGCTTCCTCTTCCCTCTGCCTTCTCAGAGCAATTCTTTCAGGGTTACTTGAGATGCTATCTCCTGGACTTGAAGTCCTAAAAAATCTTACTGAATAAAACACCCTCTGCTTTTAGACTGTGAATATTTTTAAGTCAACATCTAACATATTTTTAGGGACTTTGGTCAATATTGATGATTTATTTCCTTAAAAATAGACAATATAGTCTTTAAATCAACTGAACTTGAATGAATAAACAACAATATCTAATGCAAACTGAAGAAAAATGAAGAGTGAAGGCTCCAACTCCTCCATATTATGGCCCTTCCTCTCTTTCTTCAAGATAGCATGTCTCCCAGTATTGTCAAATATTGGTAAAAAAAAAAAAATAAGCTTCTTTCTAATTTTTAAGACATCAAATTAATGTAAAACAAATCTATGATTTTCTGTCTTGAAATCTAGAGGACCATTTTGAGTACTTTGAGTTATTTTATTTCTATATGGGAAGTCACTCAGTCATGTCCGACTCTTCATGACCCCATGGACTGTAGCCCACCAGTCTTCTCAGCCACCAGGGAAGCCCTTGTCAAATAATCATATACTTATAAATTGAGCTAGAAGCCAGCATCAACATATATGTTAAATATTGGTAAAAGTAAGCTTCTTTCTGATGCTTAAGATGTCAAATTAATGTAAAACAAATCTATGATTTTCTGTCTTGAAATCTATAGGATCATTTTGAGTACTTTGAGTACTTAGAGTTATTTTATTTCTATATGGAAATGACTGTGCTAGAGCAAGTATTACTTGAAATAAAGGAAACAATTAGGAGATACTTTTATATTTCATAAATGTGTTATGAAATATTGAACTAGGTTTCTGGAGCACTATGTGAGAAATATTGTAATGGAAAAATTGATAATGCTTATTGAATAGTTCAATGCAGGGAGAGATGTCGAAACACATAAAAATAATTCTGAAATTTCAACACTGAAAATAAGAACAGAAATTACTGGGCTGGCCAAAAGTTCATAAAATCCGAATGAACATTTTGGTCAACCCAAAATGTTTTGAGAATGAGGATTTGGTGGAACATCAAAATATGAACAGTCAGCTATCAAAAAGAAATATGATTAGAATGTCCGAGAGCTTTTTTTCCCCTCTTTATGTTTTTTTTTTAATGTATTTTCTTATTGAAGGATAACTGCTTTATAGAATTTTGTTGTTTTCTGTCAAACCTCAACATGAAATCAGCCATAGGTATGCACATATCCCTTCCCTTTTGAATCTCATTCACATCTCCCTCCCCATCCCACCCCTCTAGGTTGATACAGAGCCCCTGTTTTGCTGAGGTCCAGCCCTGGTGGATCTGGGGTAATTTGAAGGTGAGACAGAGTTGGCGTCTTAGGAAACCACTTATTTAATTAAAAATATATAGAGAGATTAGAAACGGACAGTGTAGTAGGAAATATTAGTGAAGAAAAAAGAGGCTGAATAACTTGGTTTACGTGGAATACCCATCACCAACTACGTAGGCCACAGGTGTCTTTCCATTCTCCCGAAGGAGAGTAGGCACTGAGGCCTCTCCGGTCCGATCTAGAAGCCCAGGCAAAATTAGCAGGCTTGGTGAGTACCCACATTCCAGATGGGAATTCAGCCAGAAAAACGGAGAGCAAGAAAGAAACGACATGAGGGAATCAGTCTTTCCAGAAACTGATCCTATTTCTTTATTTTTAGGTTTGCTTATATACCTTTTGTTAACATAGAGACAAATGGCAATTTTAAAGTCACGTGGGGGTCAGCAGTCCTGACCTTTATCAAAATCAGGTGCTTCACGTAAATGTATTAAAAAAAGGTCTTAGGGGTTTTACATCATCTTCTGGCCATGAGGCCTGCTGACATTTTATGACCCTTTCTTTCTGATAACCAAAAAAACCTTTTCCAAGGTTGTTTTTTCTTAAACCAGGCACCACCCTCTGAAGGTAGTAGATAAAGTTGCATTCCTATAGGGTGAGGATGTAATGGGTTACAATCAAGAAAGGAATTTATTTAACCTAAGGGTAACATGATCAATCTTAAAGGTTAATACTTATTTCTCCTATATGCTAGTTATATTCATTATAAGGGCAGGGAATATGGAGATTTAGCAGCAAGCATCAGCCCAACAAAAGAAAACCCTTCACCAATGTTCCCCTTAAGATCTATTTAGTCTTAAGATAGTGATAAAGTTGCATTTTTACATAACAAGGACACAATGATTTATAAAAAAGTACAGTGATCTATAACAAAAGAGAAAATTCATTAACTCAAAAAGTCTAGTATTGCTATATTTCCTTTTCTATATTCCAAATACATTGATTAATATATTCTCAGGTGCCTAAGGATATGGAGGCCTGGAGGCAATCATTGACTCAACAATGAGAAAAGCCCTATGCTAATTAAGATTCTCAAAATACTCCCAACTCTCTGTGCTGTTTATGGTTGAGAGGTAGTAAACAATCATGTGGTGGCAGGAATATGGATAATCCCGTCACACAACCTGAGACACATTTATCACACCCAGGGCAGGGAATTAGCAGCAATTATTGGCACAACAAATGAAAAAAATCCTTCACCAATATAATTCCTAACCAACCCACTATACTAATAATTCCTAACCTCCCAAAAGAATCTGCCTTTAGTAAGTTTAAGACATCTCATCCCTGTAACAGTTGGGAGGCTGTAAACAATCACATGTGGCCAGATGAACCTGTACAGGCAGGCTAGATAACCTTCAGAGGAGCTCGTAAGTTAAAACATTCTTGTCATGCCCAGGAATTTTAATGACTTGGAGCTGCACGTTTACTCCTTCTCTGAGAGAACTGGTGGGGAACAGCCCCCCATAAAGTCAGAGGTGTAGGTGAGAGCATGAAATAGCAAAGTAGGTAGACTCTGGTTTTGGGGCTATATGCTCGGGAACAGGGCGTTTCTTTACGCTTGATCACGCCTTTGTGTATGCTAAGCCTCCTTCCTCATGACCTTTGCCATGGGCAGAGTTCCTCACGCTGGCTCCCCAGCACTGTTTGAGTTGCCTTAGCCATACAGCAAATTTGCCTTGGCTATCTATTTTACATATGGTAATGTAAGTTTCCACATTACTGTTTCCATACCTTTCCTCTCCTCTCCCCATGTCCATAAATCTATTCTGTATGTCTGTTTCTCCATTGCTGCCCTGTAAATAAATTCTTCAGTACCATTTCCCTAGATTCCATATACGTGCATTAGATAGATATTTATCTTTCTCTTTCTTACTCACTTCACTCTGTATAATAGGGTCTAGGTTCATCCACCTAATCAGAACTAACAAATGTGTCCCTTTTTATGGCTGAGTAATATTCCATTGTGTATATGTACCACAACTTCTTTATCATTCATCTGTCCATGGTCATCTAGGTTGCTTCCAAGTTCTGCTGCTGCTGCTGCTGCTCCTGCTGCTGCTGCTGCTAAGTCACTTCAGTTGTGTCCAACTGTTAGTGACCCCATGAGCTGCAGCCCACCAGGCTCCTCCATCCATGGGCTTTTCCAGGCAAGAGTACTGGAGTGGAGTGCTTCCATGTTCTAGCCTTTGTAAATAGTGCTACAATGAATAATGGGATACATGTGTCTTTTTCAATTTTGGTTTCCTTAGGGTATATGCCTAGGAGTGGGACTGCTGGGTCATATGGTGGTTTTATTCCTCGTTTTTAAAGGAATCTCCATATTGTGTTCCATAGTGGCTGTATCAATTTACATTCCAACCAACAATGCAAGAGCATTTCCTTTTCTCCACACCCTCTCCAGCATTTGTTGTTTGTAGACTTTTTGATGATGGCCATCTGACAGGTGTGAGGTGACATCTCATTGTGGTTTTGATTTGCTTTCTCTAATAATGATCAATGTTGAGCATCTTTTCATGTGTTTGTTAGCCATCTGTATGTCTTTTTTGGGGAAATATCTATGTAGGACTTTTTCCCACTTTTTAATTGGGTTATTTGCTTTTCTGGCATTGAGTTGTATGAGCTGCTTGTATATTTTGGAAATGAATCCTTTGTCAGTTGTTTCATTTGCTATTATTTTCTCCCATGTTGAGGGTTGTCTTTTCACCTTGCTTATATTTTACTTTGCTGTGCAAAGCTTTTAAGTTTAATCAGGCCCCATTTGTTTACTTTCGTCTTTATTTCTGTTAATCTAGGGGGTGGTCATAGAGGATCTTGCTTTGATTCATGTCATCGAGTGTTCTGCCTATGGTTTCCTCTAAGACTTTTATAGTTTCTGGTCTTTCGTTTAAGTCTTTAATCTATTTTGAGTTTATCTTTGCATGTGGTGTTAGGAGGTGTTCTAATTTCATTCTTTTACATGTAGCTGTCTAGTTTTCCCAGCACCATTTATCAAAGAGGCTGTCTTTTCCTCATTGTATATTCTTGCCTCTTTTGTCAAAAATAAGGTATCCATAGGTACACGCGTTTATCTGTGGGTTTTCTATCTTGTTCCTTTGGTCTATATTTCTGTTTTTATGCCAATACCATACTATCTTGATGACTGCAGCTTTGTAGTATAATCTGAAGTCAGGGAAGGTTAATTCCTCCAGTTCCATTCTTCTTTCTCAAGACTGATTGAGCTTTTCAGAGTCTTTGGTGTTTCCGTATAAACTGTGAAATTTTTTGCTCTAATTCTGTGAAAAATTACCATTGGTAATTTGATGGAGACTAAGATGAACCTGTCTGAGAAGGCAATGGCACCCCACTCCGGTACTCTTGCCTGGAAAATCTCATGGACAGAGGACACTGATAGGCTGCAGTCGATGAGGTCACAAAGCATCAGACATGACTGAACAACTTCATTTTCACTTTTCACTTTCATGCATTGGAGAAGGAAATGGCAACCCACTCCAGTGTTCTTGCCTTGAGAATCCCAGGGAGGGGGGAGCCTGTTGGGCTGCTGTCTATGGGGTCACAGAGTGGGACACGACTGAAGTGAATTAGCAGCAGCAGCAAGATGAATCTGTACATTGTATTTGGTAATATAGACATTTCCACAACAATGATTCTTCAAATCCAGGAAGTTGTAATATCCCTCCTTCTGTTCATGTCAGTTTTGATTTCTTTCATCAATGTTTTATACTTTTCTGTAAACAGATCCTTTGTCTCACTAGGTAGGTTTATTCCCAGATACTTTATTCTTTTTGTTGCAATGGTGAACAGGATTGATTCCTTAATTTTTCACTTCTGATTTTTCATTGCTAGTATATAGGAATGCAAGTGATTTCTGTGTATTGATTTTGCATCCTGTGACTTTACTAAATTCACTAATTCAGTTCAGTTCAGTCACTCAGTCGTGTCCGACTTTTTGCAACCCTATGAATCACAGCATGCCAGGCCTCCCTGTTCATTACCATCTCTCGGAGTTCACTCAGACTCACG
>SJYB01007911.1:0-14777 GCA_006408585.1 Antidorcas marsupialis | reverse complement strand
TGTTTGGCTGGTGTCTTTAACCTTCAAACTGTCCTTTCTCCAACAGCCCTACTCCTTTAGAAGATACATGTTTACTTAGAGAAATCTAATTTGTGTTTTGTTAATGTGTGCTGTCTCTACTCGCTATATTACATTAAACAAGAAATAGAGTTACTAAAAAAATCATATCACTTGAAATCACTCATAAGCTATCAACAAGGGAATCCATAGACCAATTTCCTTTTTGCTTTATAACCATCCCCAGCACTAAGTTGACCTTTACCTAAAAAGGACTATAATTGCAGTTAAGATTATATAACTTACAATAACAACAAAAAATTACTTTGGAGGAACTGCTACTGGGCACGAATGTCTCACAACCATTAACTGTATCATTCATCTTGAGAAGAAAATTATTCTTATCCACATCGACATTTTTAACATAAATTGTAGTACTCTCCATTGGCACCTTTTTACGTACCCATTAATCTCAATAGGTAGGCCTCAGTCTCACCCACCTAGTCTCTGAAGTTTGGATGTCACTACTGTGTACAATAAAAATTGTATATTCATGAAGTCCATTTGTTTTATGTCCTTCTCTCTGTCAAAGCCTCCCAAGCAGCATATGCTTTGCTCTGTGGAGAATAAAATCAAATTTGTCTGTCTTGTCATATTGTCATCAAAGTGATAGTATCACAATTAGATTAACATTTTGTGAAGGAGCTGGAGGGAGGGAAGGAAATAGGAGCACATTATAATAAAATCCACTTAACCCTTTCAGTCACAAAATCCCTTTTTCTCTAGCACCCGGAGGCAAAGAAGGCAATCAGACTCTAAAATAAGTGACACTGTCAAATTATTATGATCTATGTTGGAATCAAATAGGTCAGTTACTAGGCCTGCGAGGTACATTTTCATTTGAAAGGACCATTAAGATTTTTGTGACAACAGCAATCTGACGAAGTAAGACACTTTTCTGGGGTTCTTTAATCAGTTTGGGATTAAGTCAGCAAGAACTGGTCATAGTGACTGGTGACAATATTTGACCCTTATATTGGTACTCATTGAAGTCTTAGGTGCCAACTCAAGGAAAATGTCATATCTTGTAATGGTTTGGCCCTAGGGAATTTATTGAGCTAAAATTTTTATGGACAGCACAAAAATTTTATTTCTGTTATTCTGAATAGCTTCAGAAGACTCTGGGGTTCAAACTGCAATTTTTGTGAGCCAGAACAGAGGCGTGAAGAATCGGTTGAAATTGGATAACAACTCTAGTGCCAGTTATTCTTTGGACAAGTTTTTCCTCTTTCCCATTGTGTGGAGAACAATAGAACTCACATGTGCAAGCAAGTCATTTCAAAAATGGAAGCTACCCCTAATCTTTTCCTTTGCAGAAAAAGGAGTGAGTTATCATCACACCAGACTGTGTTCACTAAGGGCTTCCTGGAAGGACAGGAAATTCATTGTTCCACTGAGGAACAATAAGGACCTCGGGTGAGAGCTTTTGACCCCTGGGGCTGCCACGGTCCTTATGACCAGCACTGATGTTGGACCGTGGCAGCCTCTTTATGACCTTTCTCCAGGGAGGGGGCATCTTTAGGGGTTGAGAGTCATAGTTCTTGGAGTACAGTCATATCCCAGCCAGCCTCTTATATAACCTTTCCTCATCCCTGAGTTGTCTCTTGCCTGTAACTTTTTTAACATCAATTAATTCATCACTAAAGCGTGTACTATGTGGTATTTTTCTCTCATTAATTTATATCCATCAGTCATGCCTGCCTCTCCAACATCATTTCCTACCATTTACCTACAACCCTACAGGTCACCTTATTTCCCTCATCACAACAGCTGCCTCTTCTACACCTTTCATAAACAATTCTTCTTAGAATGACCTCACCTTCCTTCATCTTCAAGACTTAGCTCAAGTGTCACATCTCTAAAGAGATACTGTATAAAACCCACCTTTGGTCCATTCATTTCCCTGTCACAATTTCCCCATAAAATTGTGATGATAACCTATATTTCCTTAGGCTGTAAGAAACCAAAATGATAACTTGCATCTATTTCTTTAACTCTAATATACAGGACATTACCCAGCTCATAGAAAGTACTCATTAAACCAAAAGAAGGAAAGAGTCAATTTATGAAGAGAATCAAAACATGTATGAAAGACAGTGATTGTCTCTAGCATGTCAGACATTCACAGAGGAGAAGTCATATACAATGAAAATTTGCCTTGTGTCTGGACTGGAGTTATTTACTTATATCAGAAGATGACATGTTCTCTTTATTTGAGCAACTCATGTGACAAGAATTCATTTTATTCTTGAGAAGGAGGAGATGAACTGTGGGCTGGTCCAACCAAATGGATTTGTCACTGGCAAAACAAACTCAAATAATTTTGATTATTAGATTAGTATTTCCTGGAAAGAGATTTGTAGTAGCATGTGGAGTGGTGTGTGAGCTTGATTTTTTTTTTTTTGAGTTTTCTATTATCTTCAATTTTTTATTAAACAATAATAACAATAATATTTTATACATTGAGAAAAAGTGAAATTTAGTCAGTCTTGTCAAATGGCACCCCACTCCAGTACTCTTGCCTGGAAAATCCCATGGATGGAGGAGCCTGATGGGCTGCAGTCCATGGGGTTGCTACAAGTCGGACAGGACTGAGCAACTTCACTTTCACTTTTCACTTTCATGCATTGGAGAAGGAAATAGCAACCCACTGCAGTGTTCTTGCCTGGAGAATCCCAGGGATGGGGGAGCCTGGTGGGCTGCCGTCCATGGGGTCGCACAGAGTCGGACACGACTGAAGTGACTTAGCAGCAGCAGCAGCAGCAGTCCGACTCTTTGTGACCCCATGGACTATAGTCCGCCAGGCTTCTTTGTGACCCCATGGACTGTAGTCCGCCAGGCTGCTTTGTGACCCCGCAGACTGCAGTCTGCCAGCTTTCTTTGTGACCTCATGGACTGTAGCCCAGCAGGCTGTTCTGTTCATGAAATTCACCCAGCAAGAATACTGGAGTGGGTTGCCATTTTCTTCTCCAGGGGATCTTCCCAATCCAGGGACTGAACCCAGGTCTCCTGCATTTCAGGTAGATTCTTTACTGTTTGAGCCACAGGGAAGCCCTGAAATGTTGAGAGTTTACTGTAAACTCTTCATGCATTAATTTACTCAAGACACAGAAGAACCCTTTGGATTAGATATTATTATAATCCCCATTTTATAGATAAGGAAACTGGGTCACAGTGTGCCTAATGACATTCTGATCATATCTTGAAATGACATAAAGCTGAAATAAGGAGTTATCTATTGGATCATAAAGGCAGGCTTTCAGCAGAGCTCAGTAGCCTGGAATAATGGAAGAAAACTTCAATTACTGGTATAGGGAGTCTATGACAGAAGTTTGTAGAAAAATAGAGCTTGTATTAAAGGGTTTAGAAAGATCCCAAATAATGGCGGTATTGGGAAAATTTCATAAGTTTATTTACTGGCCCATCTTAAGTACCCTGCCAATAGTCAGGGAAATTTCCAGTATCACCTCTTCTTGGAGATGGAACTCAATAATTTGACACCAGATGCGTCAGACATTTCTGCACGAGGAATTACTGAAGCCAGTCCAAGTGCTATTACAACATTTCATTACCATATTCCAGGATAACCTGCCAATTTCACCTCTCGTCCTTCAACTTTGTCATTTATCATCCTTAATGATGTCGTTTCCCGGTCTTGGAAGGAGCAGCTGTTAGGTATCTATAGGATCCCCTCCTCAGTTAATTCTTCTCAGGTGGTATCTCCTCACTCAAAGTGTTAGGTAACCAAGGCAATTTACAGATATCCAAGTTCAATAATACCATGCTAGCACCATCATTTAGATCACTTAGACAGGAGCATTTGGAACTTTCAGGCACATTTTGCATGAAAATTTCTAGTGGTTCTCTTCTTCATTTTTCCTGAATAGAAATGCCTACAAAATAAGCAATTTAGAATAAATTGCACACATGTTACCTCAATCTTTTCTTAGACTAGGATCATTTTTACACAACCCTGCACATCTTCACCTCTAGTGAGGCTTCTAGAAACCTTATAACAACAGAGAAATAAACTTGCACCCCACAAATAATTCTAGGGATTAGGTAGATCTGAACGTTGTGGTCTCAAGGTGCTCTCAAGGGCAGTGGTAAAACAACCCAATCACGGAACATAGCCTCTTAGAACCACTCTTCAAATCCATTTGTTGAAATGGAACAAAATGATAAATTGTTGCTGGGGTTTTCAAATGACATAATATTAATAAAATCTGTCTGTAATTTCTTTTTAATACAATTTATTATTATATTTCTGAATAGAAATTTATATATTTAAATGATTTTAGAAATAATACTCTATATTTTAAAAAATCTTTCCAGCTGGATGGACTACAACAAAATTGCTTCACTAAGAACTAAACATCAGCTTACTGGGTGGCCTAAGGAGGCAAAGAATCTGCCTGCAATGCAGAAGCCCTGGGTTCAATCCCTGGGTTAGGAAAACCTCTGGAGAATAGGTCTCTGACCCTCAGAGGAGCAGGGCACCACTGTTTCTTATCCCTTCCTCCCACTTCCCAGCTCTGTGTTGCAGAAATTATATTCTGGGTTGGCATAGCCTAGAGAACTGCGTTCTTTTTCCTTCCCTAGCTCTTAAGAGTGTGCCCTATTCAGCATGCCAGTCAGTTTCTGGGGCCTGGTGGCTCCCTGCTTCATATGCCTGATCCCAGCATTCTTGTAGCACAGAGTCCATGCCAGTTAGACAAGTTTTGAAGACCAGAAGCTAGTATGCCTCTCTCCAGTTTCTATAGCGATATCACTCCAGGAGAAAATGGTTACTGTCCCTACTCCTAGCCGTGGTGCTGTGACCCCAGGGTCCTGCCCAGGGAGGAGAGGTAAACTGTAAAGATGGTAAGCTCCACCTGGGGGGGACTGACTTTATTTGGAACACAATGCAGAGAACTTCATGTCTAAGGCAATGGAGAACTTGGTGAAGAGTAATGAATAGGAGATTTCTTGTTCTGTAAAACAAGAAAAATCACAGTGCAGCCAGAAATTTAGAAGAGAAATAGCCAGAAAGAACTCTCCTGGGATGACAGTCAATTCTGGTCTGGAAGCTATGTGCATACACTGCGCTGTTCCCATATAGAACCAGTCAAAGAAGAACACAGACAGACTTGAAAGCGTTTTCAAAAACCACACACAGATCTGCAAGGGATAGAAGCCTAACTGGTTCAAGAGACTTCAGTAGAATCACTGACAATGAGCAACTTTAACTCAGGAGCAACAAGAGGCTCCTCTGATCCAGGAACACTAGAAATCTAGGCTTAAAAATAAGTCACACTCATCCTTAACAGCCGGGAAGATTGGATGCATGACCAAGGCTGTAGTCTCTTAGAAATGATCAGAGACAACCCCTCTGAGCTTATGGATAAACAAAAGGCCCAGGCATGAACCCCTTGAACTATGATACAGCAGGCCAAAGAGTGAAAATACGACTGGCTGAGGGAGCTTAAGCATAAACTTTGACCAGCAAATGACTTCTGTTGACCTAAAGTGACCTCTAGAAATTTAAAAGATAAAGCAAGGAAAAAGTCTGAAGAACATCATACCTGGACTGTGTAGGGAAAATGGACTTCATAGAAGTAGTTCAACCAATCACTAAGCAAATAAACAAACAGCCAACTAACAATAACCAGCCCCAGGAGAGAATCAATATCTGGAGTTGTTATATTAAATAAAGTGCTCAGTTTCAGCAAAAAAATAAATAAAATACATACAAAGAAACAGAAAACATGATTCATATCAACTTTGGTTTATTGATAGTGACAAATGCACCTTACTAATGTCAGGTGTTAAAAGAGAGGAAACAAAGTGTGGGAACTCACTGTCTTTGCAATTGCTCTGTAAATCTTACACTGTTCTAAAATGAAGTGAATGAAAGACAAAACAAAACAAATGGAATTATAAATCTGAAAAGTACAATAATCAAAATGAAAAATTCACTAGAGGGGTTCTACAGTAGATTTGAGCTGGTAGAAGAATCAGTGAGTCTGTAGATCAATTGAGATTATACAATCTGAAAAAAAGAAGAATGAAGAGAAATGAACAGAACTTCACAGAACTGGAGTACACCATGAAGTACACAGAATTGGAGTACACCATGAAGTACACAGAATTGGAGTACACCATGAAGTACACAGAATTGGAGTACACCATTAAGGCTTCCCAGGTGGCACGAATGGTAAAGAACCTGCCTGCTAATGCAGGAGATAAAAGAGATGCTGGTTTGATTCCTGGGTCATAAAGATACCTTGGAGAAGAAAACGGCAACCCACTTCAGTATTCATGCCTGGAGAATCCCATGGACAGAGGAGCCTGGCAGGATATAGTCCATGGGGTCTCAAAGAGTCAGACATGACTGACTTAGCACATGTACCTGCACACGTTAAGTACACAAACCCATACATAAACAGAAGTATCAGAAGAGAGAGAAAAGGGGACATAAAAAATTAAGAAAATAATGGCTGAGAATACACCACATTTGATGAAAAATTCTAATTCCCATGTTCAAGAAGCTTAACAGTCCATCCGTGGCTCTGTAAACACCCTCAGGAGGAAACCAATAAATGTGAACCTCAACAAACGTGATTCCTTCACCAAGGATCAAATCTCTAACACTTTCTGCCTGCTTTTGATCTCTCAATGCCTGTGTGTACATATATAAGTGTGTGTGTGTGTGTGTGTATCAGAATTTATTGTCATCAGTAAGAAAATGAGTATAATAAATCTACCCCCACCACTATATGAACCTGGGACTTTTATAACTCTTCTAAACTTTATTTTAAACATTAAAGTTGTAAAACATTTTGCAGTTTCATATGCCGAAACTAAGATCAAGTCCTACGACATAAAAAGATACTTCATGTTGACTATCACCTCCAATGGGACTCAACTAAAACATGCAAACCAGGAATGTCAGCCTCTTAATTTGGTGAACTGGGTCAAAGTTAATGAATTTTGGAATGCTATAGACATAGATTGAAATTGTAACTCTAAAAGGTACTAGCTCTATGAGCTTGAATAAGTTCACAATCTCATAGCATCTAGTTTGTAACCTGCAAAATGGGGATGATATCTACCCAGTAGGAGTGTAAGAGTTAAACAGATGTATGTAAAGCAGCTGTTATGGTGCCTGACACATGATTTTACTGTCCTAATGCCCCTCCCCACCATCTAATACGGGTGTTATTGTTTCGTTGCTGTCAGATCCTCTCTCTTGCAACCCCAAGGTCTACAGCCCTCCAGCCTCCTCTGTCCATTGAGTTTCCCAGGCAAGAATGCTGGAGTGGGTTGCCATTTCCTTCTCCAGGGGATCTTCCCCACCCAGGGATCAAACCACCACATTGTCAGGCAAATTCTTTACCAGTGAGCCTCCAGGAAAGCCCTTCCAATGTGGTAAACCATACAAAGCAAACATACAAACAAACTTCCTAGAAAAAAAAAAGTTCCAAAAGCCCTTCATACAAGTTCATTGTTAAACATCATAGACTGTTAAGCTCTTTGTCAGAAGTCACCTGTTTCAACCCTCTTGTTTCAGCTGTGAGAAGACAGATGCCCATATTCACTCTTTACATGACTATAAAGCTTAAACGAGGAACGTTCCTCAGTTCCCAAGCCCAACTGCAATGGATCTTAGTAGGTGCTGGATAAAAACTTATTGCAGAGCAGAATGAATGTGTGACTGTATGAATTATCAAGCATCACACTCACCATGTTTTAATGACTAAAATACCATGTATTGTAAGATGTACCATTATTTTATGCACTGCTGATAAAGAAAAACACTGTCAGTTAAACTATATATATCGCAGACAGCCAGGTGCCTCCTCATTTCATAGATATTAAAAGATGACCAAATATATATATTAGAATCTATGAAATAAATAATTAATCAGGGATAGATCCAAATCTCCCTATTTCCAGTCCAATTTTTTTTTAACAGTACCACACCATCTCATTCTTCCAATAAAAACACTTTGTATCCTCAAAGATACCTTCATCTTTAAAAATCATTCCATTAAGATATGTAAGCAAAGATTTTCCTATTCAAATATAAATATTCATAGACTTAAATTTTGACTAAGTTATATCCAAAGATTTATAATTTCCAGACCCAAGCAAAAACAAAACAGAAACAAAAATCAAAATATCTTGTGGATATGAAACACATGATAGGCAATTTAAAAACAGAAATTAAAAGGATACAGTTTGGAAGTGGATGATGAGAAGCAGGTTAAAGGAAAATTGAGAGACTATAAGAAAAATATTCTGCCAATTTAATTTTTGTCCTGGTTGTTCTTGGTTACTGTAAGTTTTGTTTACCATGAATCCTGAAAGTGGAAGAAAGTTTTCTTGATGAAAATTATTTAATAACCTAGTGAAACTGGTTCTGAAATCAAAATTCCTCCTCTTTTCTTGCCATTGATTATAATAATACAAGCCTTTTTAAAAACTCAAGTATAGGCCAAAATATACCCATAGTTTTATGGTTGCATGAAGGAGGCTTACAACCACAATAATTACAGAACGCTGCAGAAATTAACACAACAATGTTGCTCAACGGGTCACTAGAGAAATCAAAGCAATGAGAAAATTTTGAGAAGAAAAATTTCTATAAGCACATAATCAAATCAAATTGTATTTATTCATTCAATCTGAAATCAACTTGTATGACACATCTAAAAGTGTCAGGCCTGACACTAGGCGCAAAACAATCAACAGTACATCAAACATGATTTAAGGTATGATCATTGCCTGAGAAGCTCATTCCAGTAGGGGAGCCAGATGTGTGGACAAAGAACACTTGTTCTGGGACCCGCATTCCCAGAACACAAGAGGGAAAGGCAGGAAAAGACATTGCCCACTACTTGGTATTGAAATGGAGAGGGGGCAATTAACTCTATGTTCCTAGGAACTGAAGTGAGGATTGATAAATCTGGGTAAGCTATATTCCAGATGACTCTTGGAGGATGACTAGGTGTTGGCTAAATGGACAAATAGGAAAAACTAATCTGGTTTTCAGGTCAAAGTCTGCAAATAACAATATGGAAAACAGGGCATCTGTCTCGTGATGCCTTCTTGAAAACTTGTCTTCATTTTACTCTCTCACTCTTTGTGGTATTTCTTCCTCTTAGAAAATGTTAAGGCTTTTTAAAAATAGATCCTTGCACCTTATTTACTAGATGTTCAGGGGAGAACTATTTGTCTCCGTTCCATCTGGGTCCTTGAACTTACTGACCCTCTTATAAAAAGACTGCCAGGATGTTCTAATATGTATTATACTGTCATCACATGGCTTCTCCTGCTTGGTGTTGCTGTCTCCAGAATCTCTTCTCTGGTATGAACCACTAACTCGATCTGTACCTGAAATGTTCAAGGACATGCTGATGACACAGGGGTGTCTAGAAGTCAGATAGACGGCTTTAGGCCAGAGAGCTGCTGTGGGAAGCCATCCACATCTACCTCAATTAGAACTGACAAACCAGCCCTGGATTCATAACACAAGATTCCTCAGTGTGGAACGTTGGAATCCAGATAGAAAAAAGCAACAACACAAACTGAATTTTTTCCGTTTCTTTGTTTTGCTTCAGGGCACCTCCTTTGTTGCCCTTTGTATAAATGTCTCTTTACTTTAAAGCAAATTATTTCCAATGTTCAAACGATTAATCAAAAGTTGTTATTCTGTTGGAATGTCCAAAGTGACTTGAATGTAGCCCATGGTTAGTGTATGCATTGTAGAAATAGGACAGGGCAAAGACTTCTGAAGTGTAATTTGCCCTTCTATTGACTTGGTATATAGCTTTGCTGTGTAGAATTTATGTTGTTGGGGAAAGTCGGCCGTTATTAACATGTAGGACATATTTATACATTCTTATCTCTTAGTTTATTCTAATGATGGGCTGTTTTATCTTGGTAACATGACTTTTGACATCTCTGTGACTAGGAGCCTCCAAGGCAGGGTACCTACGTCCAGAGGATTTGTGAAAATCCTTTAAGCAGAGCAAATAATAGTAGTACAAGTACAACTTGCATTTTTGTTTACTTTCTGTCCAAAGTATTAAAAAAAAAGAAATGAAGCTTTATTGATCTTTAATACATGGATTGAGACTGCCTACACCTTTGGTCCTTGTGTGATATTTACAGGGAGGAGAAGGAGATGACAGAGAAGGAGATGGTTGGATAGCATCACCAACTCAATGGACACGAGTTTGGGTAAATTCCAGGATGGTGGTGGTAAACTGGTGATGGACAGGGAGGCCTGGTGTGCTGCAGTTCATGGGGTCGCAAAGAGTAAGACACAACTGAATGGCTGAACTGAACTGAACTGAGCTGAACTGGATGTATCCTGAAAGGACACTGAAAGAGCTACAAAGTGGAAGATTTGATAGTACACCCTTTGTTGTAGTTGCTTAGTTGCTCATCCATGTCCAACTTACTTGCGACCCTATGGACTGCAGCCCTCCAGACTCCTCAGTCCATGGGATTTCCCAGGCAAGAAAACTGGAGTGGGTTACTATTTCCTTCTTCAAGGGATCTTCCCAACCCAGGGATCGAACCCAAGTCTCCTGCACTAGCAGGCAGATTCTTTACCACTGAACCACCTGGGAAAACCAGTATATCACTTACATCTTTATTTTTCAGCTGTAGTATGTTACAGCTTACATGCAATAGGATGTTATCAGTGTGGTTTAGTTTATAAAAATGTCATTTTAGTAACTTAAAATTTTTTAAAACAGCTAACACTTTCATATTGTACAAAATCCAAAATGCTGGAAAGTATGAAAAGTCATCCAACCACTGTTGTTTGTAATCATCATTACTCATTTTGAACAGGATCAGAGGTATGAAGATCTCACGAACCCTTTCAGAGACACATTGTGCATATACAGCAAGCTGGCATATTTCCATGTTCCCTTTCCCATCCCCTCTCTTTTACAACAGAAATAGTGGAATCCATATACATTTTGCCTCTTAGCTTTTTTCACTTGTAATATCATGAAAATGATTTCACATCAGTCCATAAAGAGTTTCCACGCTCTTTTTCATGGCTGAGCAATATTCCTTTTCCTTTTTATAGCTGTACTGTGGTTGATGCAACAGTCCCCAAGCAATTGACCTTTATATTACTTACAGTCCTTTGTTGTTGCAAACAACACTGCACTGAATAACCCTTCTCTGTGTCACTTTAGACGCATGTTTGGATGGGTGTCAGATAAATTTTTAAGAGGTTGAATATCTGAATCAAAAAATGTGTGCTTTGTAATTTTGAAAGATACTTCCAGTTTAACTTCATAAGTGTTGTACCAATTTATACTCCCACCAGCGATGTTTGAGAGTGTCTGTTTCCCCACAGTGCTGCCAACAGTAAATACCTTTGCATAACTGGAGTTTGGGATTGAAAAATGAGTATCATGATCTAATAAGATGAGCCAAGAATGAACTTCTTCCATTTGGATCTATCTTTCTCTGTAAAATACCTCTTTCCAAGCAATGACATGCCTTAAAATGTTGTGCTAAAATTAAGACCTTAAAACCAGACCTTCAAATCACTAAATTATAAAGCATTAACTGAAAACTTTCAGAACTAATGAAGCATGTTCGACCAGATTTCGCATTACATGATGCTTTTCATATCATAAATAATAAATTTAAAATATTTTTGATATTTTTGATTTCATCCTTATCTTAACCCTTCTTAAAATCTAATTTTGTCAGTTATATATGTATGTACATGTGTATGTGTGTCTTTATGATAAACATACTATCAGTATATCACAGTATTACATAATTTTTGAGTAAAAATTTTTACATATGAGGGTACCCAATATTTCTTTGTTGATAGCGTCTGAGCCAAAAACATTTTAAGGATCACTGACTGGTCTATATCATCTAGCGTTCATTTAAAATTTGAAATTAACAAGCATTTAAAGTATGCAAAGTTGTCCTGTTTATCCTCTTTCCCCTGGCAACACAATTCTGTTTGAGAATATAAGCCCTGGTTTTACTTATGGTCAGTCAGGATCCACCCAGAGTGCACTTCAAGTATTACTAGATTTCCAGAAGAAAAATATTTTTTCTCTCCTCAGACAAGATTATAATGAAAAATCTTTGGTCTTCACTCTGCCCTAAGATGATGAGTAGAAAAAAGAAAGCTGATTCTCTTCATTGTAATGATTCCGCTCACGAGGACAGCAACACTCAATGTCTTCCTGCGTAAAAACTTCATGTATTGATCCCACAGCAGGCATTTTGCTGATAAGGAAGTCTTCCAAAAGCTACTCCTGGAGGCTGTGGCTCTGGCCAAGGCTTCCTTCCTCGCAGCAAATGCTTCTCTTCCTGGTGTTACTGAGTCCAGACTTGTACTGCTCACTGAGCCACAGGTTAATAAATAGAAAGATGAGATGTTAGGACATGGAATAGCAGCTTTATTCAGAAAGCCAGCAGACCAAAGATGGTGGACTAGTGTCCCAAAGTTCAAATGCATCTTACCCAGTGTCCCAAAGTTCAAAGTTCATCTTACCCAAGTTCAAATTCAGGCTTCTATTATACTGAAAGGGGAGGCTGTGTGATTAGTTGTTGCAAACTTCTTGGTGTTGGAAACCTTTGTCACTGCAGCTGTCCAAATAGATTTGGTCCCGTGAAGCCCCATTAAGACAGGTTATTCTCTATTTGGCAACTTTTTCCTCTATATATAAATGGGAAAGTGTTTGCTTTAAGAGGTCAGAGCCTTGAGAATGGACTCTCCTATATATCTCGGTCTAAAGGCAACATTCCTATCTTGTAACAGAAGCACTAGAAAACAAAGGATAAAGAAACAGATCTAATCGGGAGTCAAATTTGTTCTTCTCTACTACACTGGCATCTGTGATCAACTTGATCACAGCTCCTACCGGAAACAAGTGTCTCTTTGCCTTGAACAGCTTATGGATTCCTCAGACTCTGGACAGCTAAGTACAATATCTCAGAGCACTGTAGAGAACACACCATGAAAAGCAGTCCTTTATGATCTTAACTATTTAAAAATAGTGTTCCTGATTTTTTAAACACAGAAAATAGTAAAGACAAAAATTAAAAGTGACCACAATGGAAAAAATTTTTATTTACCATACTACTGCAATATTGTTAGCCTTTTATCATGATTCCTTCCAGTCTTTTCTCAGTATAAAATATAGCATTTGGTATAATGGGATTATATAACATGGCCAGTTTTACATTCTAATGATGTAATGACAAGACTATTCCCCATGCCATTAAAGGCATTTTCAAAATACTTTTTAAATAATGACTTAATAGACCATTGTATAGTTGAATCTTATTTACCTATTCTACCTGTGTTGCAGTTCACGGGGTCGCAAAGAGGCAGACACTACCGAGCAACTGGACAAGAACAACCTGTGTTGGATGTCTCAGTTGTTCAGTTGCTCAGGCACGTCTGCCTCTTTCCAGCCGAATGGACTGCAGCACGCCAGGCTTCCTTGTCCTTCACCATCTCCTGAAGCTTGCTCAAAATCATATCCATTGAGTTGGTGATGCCATCCAGCCACCTCATCCTCTGTCGTCCCATTCTCCTCCTGCCTTCAATCTTTTCCTGCCTCAGGGTCTTTTTAATGAGCTGGCTCTTCCCATCAGGTGGCCAAAGTACCGGAGTTTCAGCTTCAGCATCAGTCCTTTCAATGAATGTTCAGGACTGATTTCCTTTAGGATTGACTGTTTGGATCCTCTTGCTGTCCAAGGAACTCTCAAGAGTCTTCTCCAGCACCACAGTTCAAAAGCATCAATTCTTTGGTGCTCAGCCTTCATGATCCAACTCTCCCATCCACGTGACTACTGGAAAAACCATAGACTAGATGGACCTTTTTTGGTAAAGTAATGTTTCTGCTTTTTAATATGCTGTCTAGGTTTGTCATAGCTTTTCTTACAAGGAGCAAGTGTCTTTTAATTTCATGGGTGCAGTTACAGTCCACAGTGATTTTGGAGCCAAGAAAATAAAGTCTGTCACTGTTTCCATTGTTCCCCCATGTATTTGTCATGAAGTGATGGGACCAGATGCCATGATCTTAGTTTTTTGAATGTTGAGTTTTAAGCCAGCTTTTTCACTCTCCTCTTTCACATTCATCAAGAAGCTCTTTAGTTCCTCTTCACTTTCTGCCATAAGGGTGGTGTCATCCGCATATCTGAGGTTATTGATATTTCTCCCAGCAATCTTGATTCCAGCTTGTGCTTCATACTATAATTTAATCTAAAGAATGCCTTGGTATAATGAATCATTGCTAACAATAATTTCAATTTCAGGTTGAGTCTTTAAGATGAATTTCTGAAAGTAGCCACATTGTATTGCTATCTCTTAAGCCAAAGTCACTACATTTCTGCCAGAATTTCTGTCTCACCATGCCCACATTCATTAGCTGCATATTCATGGATTTTGAATAAATAATGCTGATTTGATAAGGAAAAAAATGGTAACTTGACACTGCTGTGATTTATATTTCTTTAATTGCTAATTAGATTGAAAAGTTTTTATATGCAATTCTTAAATAATTTTTGTATAACAAAAGTAGTACAAACTCAGTGTCAGAAATATTCAAACTAGAAGATTATAAATAAAAATCTTTTGTAATCTCACAGCTAAGAACTTGCACTCAATAGTATTGCTTGTATTGTTCAAATTTTATTCCAATGAGAATTTATGTATACATATTTTACAT
>SJYB01007910.1:0-11390 GCA_006408585.1 Antidorcas marsupialis | reverse complement strand
TTTCTGAATGTTGTTTTAGAGCAACTTTTTCACTCTCCTCTTTCACTTTCATCAAGAGGCTCTTTAGTTCCTCTTCACTTTCTGCCATAAGGGTGGTATCATCTGCATATCTGAGGTTATTGATATTTCTCCTAGCAATCTTGATTCCAGCTTGTGTTTCTTCCAGTCCAGCGTTTCTCATGATGTACTCTGCATAGAAGTTAAATAAGCAGGGTGACAATACACAGCCTTGACGTACTCCTTTTCCTATTTGGAACCAGTCTGTTGTTCCATGTCCAGTTCTAACTGTTGCTTCCTGACCTGCAAACAGATTTTTCAGGAGACAGGTCAGGTGCTCCAGTATTCCCATCTCTTGAAGAATTTTCCAGTTTGTTGTGATCCACACAGTCAAAGGCTTTGGCATAGTCAATAAAGCAGAAACAGATGATTTTCTGAACTCCCTTGCTTTTTCTAGTAAACGATGTTTAGCCAGAACTTACAAAGAATTGTCAAAACTCAATAATAAGAAAATCCAAACAATCCACCTTGTTAACTGGCAAAATGCCTGAAAAGATGGTGCTGCTAAGTCGCTTTAGTTGTGTCAGACTCTGTGTGACCCCACAGACAGCAGCCCACCAGGCTCCGCCGTCCCTGGGATTCTCCAGGCAAGAACACTGGAGTGGATTGCCATTTCCTTCTCCAATGCTTGAAAGTGAAAAGTGAAAGGGAAGTCACTCAGTCGTGTCCGACTCTGCGACCCCATGGACTGCCGCCTACCAGGCTCCTCTGTCCATGGGATTTTCCAGGCAAGAGCACTGGAGTGGGGTGCCAGTGCCTTCTCTGCGGAGTTGTGGCAAGAGTCAACTTGAAAATCAAACGTCCCACAGCAGTGCAAACGGCATGTGTATTCCAGAAAGAAAAGATGTTGACCCCCTCCCCCCAAGAAAGATCTACAGATGGCAGATATGCGCATGAAAAGAGGGTCAATAGAATGAGTCGGCAGGAAAGTGCAACTTAGAGTCACAGTAAGAATCAGAGCCCGTCATACACAGCGAGGGCCTCCCTGGTGGCCCAGAGAGTAGAGAGTCTGCCTGCAACCTGCAAGACCGGGGTTTGACCCCTGGCTCGGGACGATCCCCTGGAGAAGCAACTGGCAACCCACTCCACTACTCTTGCCTGGAGAATCCTGTGGGCAGAGGAGCCTGGCGGGCTGCAGTCCACGGGGTCCTATGGCGTCGGACACTACTGGGCACCTAACACACACACACAGAGTGAAGGGCATCAGGGAGAGAAAAGCGAGTACCGCACAGTAACACAGCTACGTGGGATCCGGACAAACGGCGCCGACGCGCCGTCTGCAAGGCAGGGACAGACACACAGACGTGCAGAGTGGACCTGCGGACACAGGCAGGGAACGGGGGCGAACCGAGAGGGGCAGCGACGCGTGCACGTTGTCATGCATGGGACAGATAGCCGGTGGGAGGCCTCCGGGCAGCGCAGGGCGCTCACCGCGGTGCTGCGATGACCTGGGCGGGGCGGGCAGGGAGGCCCACGAGGCAGGGGCCCGTGGATGCGTACAGCCGATGCCCGTTGTCCTAAGCAGAAGCTAGCATGGCACCGTGATATGCCCCGCGTAGCACACACAGGAAGACGCCGCACAGACAGACTGACAGCTTATTAGCAGCCTGACTCGAGCAGCTGCTGGTGAGACGGCAAGGCAGCTGGAATCCTCCGACACAGCTGGCGGGCCTGCAGAGCTGTGGGGAGGCAAGCTCTGCAGATGGGCTCCAGCAACCGGGCGAGCCGGGTGTCGGCCGAGCCGGAGGACCCAGCTGCAGAGCCGACACACTGCATGGCTGTGTTCACGTGGAGGCGTGAAGGTGAAACTGTGGGGACAGAAAACCTGTCCATGGTCGGCAGGAGCTGAGACTGGGGGTGGGGGGCGCAGACCACAGAGGCACCGTGGACCCAACTCTTCTGTGTCTTGAGCACAGTGGTGGCTGAGGGACTGCGCGCTTCCGTCACACGTTGCACAGCCGTCCAGAGAGAAAGGTGAACTTTGGGGGCTCGCCTGGCGGCTCAGCGGTAAAAGAATCCACCTGCCAGTGCAGCGGGCACGAGTTCAAGCCTCGGTCTGGGCCGATCCCACCGGCGGCGGGGCAGCTGAGCCCGTGGGCCACGACTGCTGAGCCTGCGCCCCAGGGCCCAGGCCCCAAGACAAGCGCAGCCACCGCAATGAGAGGCCCGCAGGGCGAGCACACTCACCCCCGCCTGCCGCAGCGAGAGGAGGCGTGCGCAGCAACGGAGACCAGGCACAGCCAAAAATAAATCACTTTTAAAAAGAGCAAATCGCTGCATGCACAGCAGCGCGGACTCTCACAGACGTGCTTGAGTGAAACGAGCCAGACACACGAGGGGCCACGCCGAGTGCATCCGTGCACACAGAGCCCCAGAATGTGCCGCAGTCAGCGATGGCAGCAGAGGCCGGAACAGCACGTCCCTGTGGGAGGTCTCGAAACTGGGACCACACGAGGAGCCTGTAGAGGCAGCGAGGTCCCCGCCTCAGTCCTGGACGTGCTGACCCGAGTATCGATGCGTGAATGCTTTTCCTGCCGCGCATCTTAGGCTCAGCGACGCAGGCCCCAGCCGCCCTCGTGTGGCGGGGGGCTGGAGTCCGGCCTGCGAGAGCTACCTGGAAGTTTTGTGTGTGCAGTTTCTGGAGAGGGCCTTTAAAATGAGGAATGCAACTCTCCCTTCCTCCGTCCTGCTGGCTGGCTGGAATGTAGATGCAAGACCGGCGTTTGAGCAGCCATACTGGGCAATGAGGCGTTGCAGGCACCGGGGCAGTAACAGAAGGGCCTGGGCCTCTCAGACCTTGGAGCCTGGCGGCCGCGCTAAGGCAGCTACCTCCAGGCTCCTGGAAACTGACAAGAGAAACCGAGTGTCCGGGCTGCTGTTATTCGGGATTTTCTGTAACAAGCAGCCAGACCTACTCCTGAGTGATACAGACACCGGAAGGGACACGTGAGCTCTAGAAGCCTGTGGCGGGTGAGCTGGGCGGGGCCGCCTGGGAGTGCAGCAGGGCAGTTACCGGGCGATGCGTCCTGGCAGGGGATGCTGGGCCAGAAGGCACTGCGGTGGATGCGAACAGGACAACCACAACAGGGCAGTGAGGTGGGCTCAGATTTCCAGGGATTAGGAAAGTGAGGGCTCTGTACAACCACGGCGGGAAGCAAGATGCGGAGGAGGTTTGTGAAGCAAGAGGGTGACCTTGATCCCCCTTCGACTCCTGAGCCAGCAGTGACTGACCGATGGGCGCCCGAGGAAGCATCCCGTGCGCTGAGCGCTGCACGCCTCCCCTCCCTGAGTGCTCAGCGCCAGACACAGCTCAAGCAAGCTCGGCTCGGGCTAGGCTACCGCCCTTGGTTCCGGGGCCCATCAGAGACCTGGGCTGGAGGCCGCACCTTCTGACTCCAAAGTCTGAGCTCGAATCCCGACGACGGTGCTCTTCTAACACCCTGAGTTGAGCACCAAGACCCCGGTGCGTCTCGAAGATGGAAGGTGACCCCTTGCCCCACGCGCCTGGATCTGCCCACTGGGAGCCACTGGCACTTGGCGACCCTTTCCCGCCGCAGGGCGCCTGGNCGAATCCCGACGACGGTGCTCTTCCAACACCCTGAGTTGAGCACCAAGACCCCGGTGGGTCTCGAAGATGGAAGGTGACCCCTTGCCCCACGCGCCTGGATCTGCCCACTGGGAGCCACTGGCACTTGGCGACCCTTTCCCGCCGCAGGGCGCCTGGCGTCAGGCCCCCTTCTGTCCAAGTCCCTCCTGCACCCGAGAACAGATGCGCCCCCTCTGGTCTTCAGCCACTTCCCTCGGTGGCCCCACCTCCTCTCGGGAGGAAACTGGGCTGGGGAAGAGACGGGCAAGGCAGAGCAGCTGCCACGGCCCCCGACCCGACCCCCGGAGCCCCGTCACGCGGGACGCTGGACTGCCCCAGCCCTCCAGCTCCCAGGAGCCCAACTTCCTCGGCAGACATGCCCAGAAGCCCCCAGTGCCCGTTGCTCGAAGCCAGCACAGAAGGAGCCAGGGGGCAGGGCAGCGCCCAGACGGGAGGCTCAGCTGGCCTGCACCCCAGGGCGCCTCTCCCCTCGGGAGGCCAGCGGAGCCCCGACGCCCTCCCCGCCCCCAGACGCCGGGCCAGTGTTCCCACTGAAGGTGCTGGAGCAGCCCCTGCACTCGGGGGTCAGCGGAGGGACTCCCTGAGCCGCAGCCCGCTGCTGCCGCCCGGCTCCCAGTAAATACCAGCAGGATCTGGTAATTAAAAAGCCCCAACTTTTTTTCTCCTTTGTGCTCAGCCTGGTTCCACCTGCCTGCAGGAAGCCGCACACAGGGCCCTCGCGCCCCTCACCTCAGTGGTCCTGGTGTAAGGACCCCGCGGACCCCGGGCCACCTTGGGCCACGGGGTGCGGACCCCCTCTCACTAGAACGGCGGCCAGGGAGCGCGGGCTCCGGGGGGCGCGAGCCCACGCCTCTCCCTTCTCAAGGCAGAGGCTTCCTCTGCTTCTGAACTAACTCACACGTGCTCCATGGGCTCCAACCACCCCGGGCAGGAGGACCCTGGCCTGGGGCCAGCGCGAAAGGGTCGGGAACACGGATGGGGCTTCGGTGGGCTGGAACCTGTTGGGAGCAACACCGTCCAGGTAAGGACACCCACCTGCAAAAATCCACAGGCACCAGCACGGAGGGAAGGCCGTGGAGACGGTGGGAATATTCTGGAAGGTATGGCTGGTCCTGCAGGCCTGGTCAGCCTGCATCCCGAGAGGCCCGCACACAGCCCTCTTCCATTGCTGAGAACACGAGCATTTCGTGCTTAAAATCATTGTCACCTGCTTCAGACTAGGTGCAGCTCGGCAGCACACGCCCGGGGCTTGAAACAGTGCGGCTGCCGCCCGCCCAGGAGCTCCCAAAATAAGGGGTGTGGAGGCAACCGTGTGGCCACGCAGAGATTCATGCCAGTGTGGTTTGTAACAAGAAAAGAACAACAGTGAAGACTCTAAACCCCTAACTTCAGGGAGAGCGCTATGTGAATATATGAAACACCGTGGGTCCACCGCCACTATATATCCCTGGAGGCGCCTCCCATGCGTAGAATATTCCAGTGTAGTTTATGGGAAAAAAATGGAAGTGACATGAGGAAAATAGTACACAGTAACACTGAGAATACGTATCTAAATATTAAAACCTTCGAAAATCAAAAATGATTTAAGATATAAAAGCAAAACAGAAAAAGACATGTGGTCGCAATTACATTGCAAATGGCTGTGGAGCAGAGACAAGAGACCGACCTTCTTTCCAGACGGGCAGGTGGTGGGAGGCCTCCCGTCACTCGTCTGTGCATTTACGCGTCTTCTAACACCTTTAACGCCCTGAGTTACTCCATAATCAGAACAGGGGCGTCGTGTTTGCTGAGAACCTGTCTTCCTTCCGGCACGAAGACACTGCTCGGCTCACCTCCACCCCATCACCATCTCCTCCCTCCTCCCCGGTGAGACTCAGAGCCTGGCTAGACCCCCGCGCTCTGCGCCCAGTGACTGCTGTCGGGGAGAAGGCGCCTCAGGACCACAAGCCCGGGGAGAAGCCGCCTCAGGACCACAAGCCCAGGCAGGCTTTCGGGGCCCCTGCTGCCCTCCTGGGTGGGGCCAGCCTGAGATGCCGGGCCTCTCGGAAAAACCGGAAAGCCTGGTCTTACATTCTTCCCTGGCACCAGGCTGGGGTGAGTCAGGCTGAATCCTGATTCACTCTTCCCCAGTTCCCACCACCCCCAGTGCACACCTAAGCTCGCTTCTCTCGTTTACAAGGCCCCAGGATTCACTTGCACTTGTGGGCCCAAGTGAGACTTGACACGCGTACATTACGACGCTTACTCTTCCTGCTTTATGAAGGAAGACAGTGCAATCGGGAAGAAAGAGGTTTAGCTGAAACACGCATCAGTGAGAACGGCCGCTCTAGGCATCCGGCTTTAGGCCCAGCTGCAGCAATGGCAACACCCGCCCTGCAGGCCAGCTGCTCACCCAAATCTTGGATTTCATGAGCTTATAGGCAGTTTCGTCTCTTGTACTGGCCCTGAATTTGCCACTTAACCTGCTACCCTCAAACCCTCCCAGTGATGTTAACTGCTGCCTTACTCAACGTTCGTTGATTGTTCTGTTCATGCTGGAGGAGGAAACAGAACGGGCTCTGTTTTGAAAGCAGGACTCCGTCTTGGGCTGGACTGTGGACTCTGAGCTATATGCCCAGCATCTACAGAAAAGACATACCATCCAGAAAACCAGGCCCCCCGGAAGGAAGAGCCCCAGGGCTCGTCCCTATACTCTCCGCCTGAAATACCCTGATTATGTGTGACTGATAGCACCCTGCGTTCTAGCTCGCGAACCGGGCTGTGGCCACAGGCCTGTTGATACTGTCCACTGCTAGCCACCTAGGCTTGAGACTTATGAGTCATGGGTAACTTTAATTGCTTCTTTCTTTTCCTTTGTTCAGACTAGTTTCAGGGAACTGGGGGACGTGGGTTTGAGCATGTACACTCAGGGCATATAAAGTTTTCACAAAAACTGGTCGGGGTCCGTGGCTAAGAGGAGACTGCCTTGGGCCGCCGGGGTAATAAGCCGCCCTCCACTCTGCATGGTCCTTCTGGGAGTTTGCTTCCCGGAGCGCGAGGCCGCAGCAGTGTCCAGCCTCTGGCTTTCTTGCCCATCCAAGCTGAACCCCTAGGAGACAGACACAGTTGGTCCCATAGTTCAAGAGTCTGGAAGTAGGAGGCGTCCCTGTGCTCACACTCCACTCACCCTGCACGGAAGCATATTTCCAGGAAGAGCATTTCCAGGTCAACAGTATTTGTGTCAGGGTATTAAGAACGTAAACTTAGGTGTGTGACTAGGCTGCAGTCCAGTGTAACCAGGGACCTGTCAGGAGTGATTTGCTTCCATGTAAATCAGACTGACTTGGTTTGCACTTTAAACGTGGTTTATGAGAGGGGATGAAGGTGTCACAGAGACGCTCAAGAAGGCAACTACGCACAAGCCCAGGGGTGTCTGCAATATGCCGCCTGCCTGTAACGGCCATCCTAGCAGAGCGCCGCGGAGGCCGGCTCACCCCGCGGCCAGCGGCCCGCTCTGGGACGCCAGGAGCCTGACCGTGTGCAAACCTACCGCACGGTCCTCGGGAGACCACGGCGCCGGACGGAGCCTGTCCCGGCCTCGCTGCCGTCAGCACCAGCATCCACCAGACACTGCCTGTCGGCTCTTCGCCTCTAGCTCATCTCAGCTGATCTGTCCGCGAGGCTGGATTCTTCCTCCCACCTACTGAACTGTTAACCCCTCAAGTGACTTTCCCCCTTCAGTTATACCTCGCTTTTATGCCGATTCCTGTTTTTATGGGTGTTCTCACTCGCGTGCACGCCTGGTGGTTCAGTAGTGTTCGGCTCTTTGTGACCCTTTGGACTGTAGCTTGCCACGCTCCTCTGTCCGTAGGATTTCCCAGACACGAATACTGGAGTGGATTGCCATTTCCCTCAAGGGGAACCTTCCCAACCTATGGATTGAACCCTCATCTCCTGCGTGGGCGAGCAGATGCTTTACCACTGAGCCACCAGGGAAATGTTTGTCTCTAGACCTGACTTAACTCTGCACAAATCTAAAACAGCTGGCTTGGTCCTGGCCTAGTAACTCCCGTGTCTGGGCGCCCTTAGGGATAGCGTCTATGGACGGCTCGTTTCCTGTGTGTACCCTGTATTTTCTTTCCATTGCTGTTTCTTGGCATGTTTTATGTTGTTGACAGTGGGGTATTCTAAGCAAAATAAACTAGCGACTCTGGGAGTCAGACTCGCTCCCCCGCCAAGGTTGGCTTCAGTTTCTGCTGCTGCCTGTTGATTTACCTGAACTGACTCTGGAAAGCAACGTGTGAGCACTGAAGATCAGACAGGGCTCACAGAGTGTGCTGAGGGCCCGGCCCTGGGTAGGTCTGCCAGCCCTCACGCCTGCTGGGGGGGGGCCTCGAGCTCCAGGAGACGGCACCGCCCCTCCCAGGTCTCCCTACAGCCTTGGGCACGCACCTGCTCTACCCCAGCAAGGGCCTTCCAGAAGAGCCAGTGCTTTGGAGCTTCTCAAAGGCCACAGGACCCCGGCTGCCCATCCCCTGCTTCCCCTTTAAACTTCGGGCTTAAGCATTACTCACTCCCGGGGGGCAGCTGTGATGCTAAGTCACCGCTGGGGAAAAGGCTTTTTGCATTGGATGAACTCTGAGCTCCAAGTCAGTTCAAATAAAAACAGCTTTGCAAGAAGGGTCTTCCAGAGAAACTCCAGGCAACTCAAACAGTCTGAGACTCGATTATTTTTTTTCTTTTACAACTAAGTCACAAGTATCACTTCTGAAGTACCTTTTAACCAGCAGGCTTAATTTACTGTTGTGTTCAGCCTCAATCCGCGAAGCTTCACAAAGCAGTTAGCCAAATCTCAAGATTCAGCTGAACAGGTCATCCCTCATTTTCCCACCAAGACCCTTCTCATATTACTGATTAGACACCCAGCAGGTTTTCTCCTGGAATCGACACTAAATTTCGTTTCAGTGCACCTACTTTCTATCTACATCCGTTTCAAGGTTTCCTTTTCTTGTCTTGCAAACTTAAACCTAAACTTGGAGTCCCATGGACAAGAGGAGAGGGCTGGCTACAGGCCACAGGGGTCGCAGAGTGTCTCCAAAATCCATGTTAAAGCCTTAAGCCTCCCTGCCAAATGTGGCAGTTTTAGGAGGCGGGGCCTTCGGGAGGTAATCAGGGCTGGGTGAGGTGGGAAGGGCGGACGTCGTACAGACCTGAGCCCTTCTTTGGGGTCATTTCTTCTCAAAGCGTAAGAATCACCTTGAGAACTTGCTGCAACACCACTTCCTCGGCCCCTTCTGCGCTGATTTTGAGTCAGACCTTGGGCCTGGGAACCTGCATTCCTACCACGCTCTTTGGTAACACGAGCGCTTCTCCTCTGAGGCCCTCACTTTCTAGCTGGTGTTCGGCCCGAGAGGAGNTGAGAACTTGCTGCAACACCACTTCCTCGGCCCCTTCTGCGCTGATTTTGAGTCAGACCTTGGGCCTGGGAACCTGCATTCCTACCACGCTCTTTGGTAACACGAGCGCTTCTCCTCTGAGGCCCTCACTTTCTAGCTGGTGTTCGGCCCGAGAGGAGCTGCCAGCGTGCCGCGTGTCCTCTCGGGAATCTCTCTCGCGCGCAGGGGAGGGCATTCCAGCCTGCGTGCTGAGCATCAGCATTCATCCCTGCGGCGGGGGCTGTGGCTCCCCAGGGCGGCCAGGGTCTCGGCGGCAGCTGCAGGGAGAGGGGCCCTTCGGCCGGCTGTCTCCCCCTCCCGGAGCAGGGGCCCGCGTGGCTGTCCCCCCTCCGTCACCCACTGCACTGCTGTGACCAGTGTGTGTCCACCAGTCCCAACGCACCACTTTCCGGAAGCAGAACTGGAGGAATGACTGCCAAGCACTCCACGGCTTGAGGCACAGAGCTGGGGCTGATTTAACTCCTGCCTCCTCGGCAGTAATGGCGTCTAGCCATTTGCAAGGATTTTAAACAAATACAAACCTTGAGCTCCCCGGATGGCACAGTGGTAGAGTCCGCCTGCTGGTGCAGGAGGATGAAGACACACGGGCTTAATCCCTAGGCCAGGAANTCTAGCCATTTGCAAGGATTTTAAACAAATACAAACCTTGAGCTCCCCGGATGGCACAGTGGTAGAGTCCGCCTGCTGGTGCAGGAGGATGAAGACACACGGGCTTAATCCCTAGGCCAGGAAGACCCCCTGGAGGAGGAGATGGCAACCCAGTCAAGTACCCCTGCCTGGGAAATCCCAAGGACAGATGAGCCTGGTAGACTACAGTCCATGGGATCCCCAACAGTCAGCACAGCTGAGCACACACGTGAGTCACAGACAGCCTGCTTTCTCTGCTCTGAGGACCCCAGGAGAAGTCGGCAGTCTGCAACCCACAAGAGCGTTCTCACAGGACCCGGTGCTGGCCCCCGATCTCAGACTCCCAGCCTCCAGAACCGTGAGAAATACAAGTCTTTTATTTAGAAGTCACCCGCCAACGGTGTTCTGTTAACAGAAGCCGGACAGACTGCCGCAATTTACGTATGCTCAGTCCTTCCACAGTCAGCAAAACAATGACAGCTCGAACAGCTAAGCTATTTTCTCATTAAACGAAAATACTGATATTCCCATTTAAAACATCGCTCATCAAAGGCCAGCACTCTGAAACCTCTGCACTTCAGCTTCTATCAGAGCGAACATACAGCTTACCTATTTCCAAACTGCTGCCGCTACTCTCGCATTTCAAACTGTCCATAAAGGTTCAATTTTATTCATTAATCCGCAACTCTTTCTGATATTTGCATGACCCGTGGTAAGCAATACAATTTGTTGAGAGAAGTACAAGAATTAGATCTTGTACTGCTTTATCCAAAATTAAGTTCTATCACAAATTTTTTCACCTGAAACCCGTTTTAACAGCATCCTGATGAAATGCACATATTAAGGACTTTGATCTTTTAACACATAACTTTTGAGCACTGTTTGTAGCCAAAACTTGTCATTAGCACTAACTCAAATTCCTGGTTGAAAAAAAATGAAGTCATTTTTTATTCCAGGACTACAGATTTTATGTATTGAGTTGGCCAAAATGTTCATTTGGGTTTTCTGTAAAATCTCATGGAAACATTCAAATGATCATTTTGGCCAACCCAACAATATGCATTTAACACAAGTTTTATTCTGCGCAGATGCACAGAGTCAAAGCGAGTTCCAGGCTGGGATTCACTACTATTTTAATTCCTTCTTTGTTCTGCAGACTAACGAGACTCAGGCTTATTACATTTAGAAATATTAAAAACCATCCAGATTTTGTGATCTCTTCACTTTAGATAGTTGTTCTTAATATTCGTAATACAGTCTTAAGTGTATGGCACAAAAAACTGCATACTTGCTGCTACAGTTTAAAAGAATTACACTGGGCAGACAAAATTTTAAGTCAGTGATTCTCTTAAAGCAATCTGCATTCTGTTAACACAAACAACTTAGCCACAGTCGCCTCAGTGACACAGACCAAACTGTGCCATGAATGGTCCTCTGACGTGGTTACAACAGCAGATTCATATTCTACGGTACTAACGTCCTAAAACTGTCAGCACAAACCACTGAGTTTATATGAAAATTTATATTAGCTAATTGTAACAGTACAATTGTACAGGAGCGGTGATCAAAACTGTTGGGAGCCAGTGTGAGGAACTCCGCCCATGGCAAAGGTCATGAGGAAAAAGCTTGGCATACGCAAAGGCGTGATCAAGCCTCAGGAGATC
>SJYB01007909.1:0-10171 GCA_006408585.1 Antidorcas marsupialis | reverse complement strand
AAAAGACCCTGATCCTGGGAAAGATTGAAGGCATGAGAAGAAGGGGATGACAGAGGATGAGATGGTTGGTTGGCATCACCAACTCGATGGACATGAGTTTGAGTAAGCTCCGGGGTTTGGTGATGTACAGGGGGCCCTGCCATGCTGCAGTCCTTAGGGTGGCAAAGAGTCAGACATCACTGAGGGACTGAACTGAACTGACCTGAATAATGAGTAGGGTAGGAGGAAATGGTATATATTTTTAAATGTTCTGCAGAGAAAGCTCTGAAATATGCAGCTTTTTTTCTTTTTTTTCAGAGGTTAAAAACTATACTGTCATGTATCTGTCAACAAAATGTGTTTGTTTATATAAGATATATCTTTCCAAGAAAACAATCTGACTTTCTATTAATTCTCACCATTAAGTTTTGCTTTTGAGATCTAGAGATAAAATTGTTAACATGTCTTTCCCTATACCAGACTGTCCAGAAACCTATAGAGACAAACAAAGACACACACAGACACATAGACCCAAAGATATATACACACACACACACACACAGATACACACACTTGTAAGTGTTTTAGTTTATTGCTTTATTCTTGGAACACTGTATATTCAAGTTTGTTTATCTAAAAAGAGAAAGAACAATGCCATATTTTATTACCCATTTTTCATGCTTGCATCAGTTATATCAGAGACTGATGATTTATGTTTTCCAGTAGTCCACTTTTCATAAAGTCTGCCTCTAATTATATCTTTAATGTTAAAAAAAAAAGAAAAGTGAGAGAAAGCCTTGGCTCTTATCCAATACATGTAGTATTTTAAATATTCCTGCTTTTAAAATGGGCTAAATAATCTTGGCATAATTTTAGCCAATCNGTTTGTTTATCTAAAAAGAGAAAGAACAATGCCATATTTTATTACCCATTTTTCATGCTTGCATCAGTTATATCAGAGACTGATGATTTATGTTATTCAGTAGTCCACTTTTCATAAAGTCTGCCTCTAAGTATATCTTTATGTTAAAAAAAAAGAAAAGTGAGAGAAAGCCTTGGCTCTTATCCAATACATGTAGTATTTTAAATATTCCTGCTTTTAAAATGGGCTAAATAATCTTGGCATAATTTTAGCCAATCATATAAAAAATGGTTGGTAAAGCTGACCATGGTATAGTGATTATGAAGCAGCTGAAATTCTTAAATTCTTTGGCGATTTTCAAGAATATGCTTGTTTTAAAGAGTGCTTTTGGTAGAAACCATTGAATATATAACTTTGAGTTTTATTTGAACTTGGTCTACTCATGACATTTTATCTCATCAGCAGAGAAACTACATTCTCAAAATGAGGTTGCTAAATGTTTTTAACAACATAAGGATTACAAAGATGAAACTGAAATTCTTGAGATGTATAGGAGCTTCAATTTCTTTTAAGATCAAATTGCCAGGGCCATACTGAGATGTGATGTTCTCTCCCNTCATGACATTTTATCTCATCAGCAGAGAGACTACATTCTCAAAATGAGGTTGCTAAATGTTTTTAACAACATAAGGATTACAAAGATGAAACTGAAATTCTTGAGATGTATAGGAGCTTCAATTTCTTTTAAGATCAAATTGCCAGGGCCATACTGAGATGTGATGTTCTCTCCCAAATGATGTGTATTCAGTTCAGTTTTGTTCAGTAGCTCAGTCGTGTCCAACTCTTTACAATCCCATGAACCGCAGCACACCAGGTCTCCCTGTCCATCACTAACTCCCGGAGTCCACCTAAACCCATGTCCATTCAGTTGGTGATGCCATCCAACCATCTCATCCTCTGTTGCACCCTTATCCTCCTGCCCTCAATCTTTCTCAGCATCAGGGTCTTTTCAAATGCATCAGTTCTTCGCATCAGATGGCCAAAGTATTGGAGTTTCAGCTTCAACATTAGTCTTTCCAATGAACACTCAGTCTTTCCAATTAACACTGATTTCCTGTAGGATGGACTGGTTGGATATCCTTGCAGTCCAAGGAACTCTCAAGAGTCTTCTCCAACACCATAGTCCAACTCTCACATCCATACATGACCACTGAAAAACCATAGCCTTAACTAAACAGATTTTTTTGAAAAAGTAATGTCTCTGCTTTTTAATATGCTGTCTAGGTTGGTCATAACTTTCCTTCCAAGGACTGTGTTTTAATTTTATGGCTGCAATCACCATCTGCAGTGATTTTGGAGCCCTGAAAAATAAAGTCAGCCACTGTTTCCCCTGTTTCCCCATCTATTTGCCATGAAGTGATGGGACCAGGTGCCATTATCTTCATTTTCTGAATGTTGAACTTTAAGCCAACTTTTTCACTCTCCTTATTCACTTTCATCAAGAGACTCTTTAGTTATTCTTCACTTTCTGTCATAAAGGTGGTGTCATCTGCATATCTGAGGTTATTTGTATTTCTCCCACAAATCTTGATTCCAGCTTGTGCTTCCTTGAGCCCAGCGTTTCTTATGATGTACTCTGAATATAAGTTAAAGAAGCAGGGTGTACATCTTGTGCCTAATAATAAGCTTAGGCCCATAAATTTATAGCTCTACAGAATATTGGTGAGAATTCATATATTATGTCTGAAATGTAAAAATTAACTCATTCTCAGATAAAGCAGTTTGTGTAAAAATGGGTACATGTAGACCTGAGCCAAAAGTTAATATATATTAAATAATATGTTTCTGTTTCTGAAGACCAGACCGACTCTTATGCAAACTGAAGAGAGGATCAGTATAACACAGCAAGTATCTCAGCTGAGTTTTTCAAATTAATGTTCAGCATATATCATGTTTGATTTATTGTGCTTGTTAAAACAACAGTTTACATTTGAGTAGCATTAAAACTCCCATGGTCTTAAACAATCCTTATATGTAAGTATTCTCAGTCTTTTATCTATACCCCTCACGCCCATAAATACTTTTCCAATACTCCTTGGAAGCATAAACTCAACACCAGACATCCTGAGAAGTGTGTAAGCATGTGACTGAAAGCTTCTAAATGTAAGGAGGTGACAGGACGGAGTAATACAAGTGAATAAGAGAATTCTTATGTGATTTTCCACAAAAGTGTTATTTAGAGAGAGAGGGAATTATGGTTTCAGCTATGACAATCAAAGCATTTGGATTTCATCCTTCTCATCATTATAGTAAGAAGAAGCTGAACAAGCTAAAATTCAGTAAATATTCTTGAACCCATCTTCTTGAATTAAAGACACAGGGAAATCTGCCATATCCAAATCAGGAGACATAAGCGAATCTAGAGAGTCACAGCTGTGCTTGGAGTAGAAGCCACAGGAGCAGTAAGCAGGTGGGAACACTTAAATGATAATTTTGAAGATTACTAGAGGCTGAGTGGTAACTAGTGTAAAAGAGAAAGTTCTGCGAACCATTCTTCAGGGTTGCCCAAAATATTGGGAAATTTGACTCAAAGAAACCATCAAGTTCTAAAAGTGATGANACAGGAGCAGTAAGCAGGTGGGAACACTTAAATGATAATTTTGAAGATTACTAGAGGCTGAGTGGTAACTAGTGTAAAAGAGAAAGTTCTGCGAACCATTCTTCAGGGTTGCCCAAAATATTGGGAAATTTGACTCAAAGAAACCATCAAGTTCTAAAAGTGATGATACAAAAAAGATCATCTCATAGCTCTGAAAGAGGGAGAAAAAAAATCAATAATCTGAAGTGTAACCAAAGTGTTTTTTAGAACAAAAGGCTCAGTTCATTTCAGTCGCTCAGTCGTGTTCAACTCTTTCAGTTCAGTTCAGTTCAGTTGCTCAGTAGTGTCCGATTCTTTGAGACCCCATGAACTGCAGCACGCCAGGCCTCCCTGTCCATCACCATCTCCCGTAGTTCACCCAGAACCGTGTCCATTGAGTCAGTGATGCCATCCAGCCACATCATCCTCGGTTGTCCCATTCTCCTCCTGCCCCTAATCCCTCCCAGCATCAAAATCCTTTCCAATGAGTCAACTCTTCTCATGAAGTGCCCAAAGTACTGGAGTTTCAGCTTTAGCATCATTCCTTCCAAAGAAATCCCAGGGTTGATCTCCTTGAGAATGGACTGGTTGGATCTTCTTGCAGTCCAAAAGACTCTCAAGAGTCTTCTCCAACACCACAGTTCAAAAGCATCAATTCTTTGGCACTCAGCCTTCTTCACAGTCCAATTCTCACATCCATACATGACCACTGGAAAAACCATAGCCTTGACTAGATGGACCTTAGTCGGCAAAGTAATGTCTCTGCTTTTGAATATGCTATCTAAGTTGGTCATAAGTTTTTCTTCCAAGGAGTAAACATCTTTTAATTTCATGGCTGCAGTCACCAGTGATTTTGGAGCCTCCAAAAATAAAGTCTGACACTGTTTCCACTGTTTCCCCATCTATTTCCCATGAAGTGATTGGACCGGATGCCATGATCTTTGTTTTCTGAATGTTGAGCTTTAAGCCAACTTTTTCACTCTCCTCTTTCATTTTCATCAAGAGATTTTTTAGTTCTTCTTCACTTTCTGCCAGAAGGGTGGTGTCATCTGCATATCTGAGGTTATTGATATTTCTCCTGGCAATCTTCATTCCAGCTTGTGTCTTCCAGTCCAGCTTTTCTCATGATGTAGACTGCATAGAAGTTAAATAAGCAGGGTGATAATATACAGCCTTGACGTACTCCTTTTCCTATTTGGAACCAGTCTGTTGTTCCATGTCCAGTTCTAACTGTTGCTTCCTGACCTGCATACAGATTTCTCAAGAGGCAGATCAGGTGGTCTGGTAGTGCCAATAAATAATGAGATCTAATCATAAGATATTTTGGCCAACTAATGGAAAGAACCAACTCATTGGAAAAAACCCTTTTGCTGGGAAAGATTGAAGGCAAAAAAAAAAAACAAGAGAGCAGCAGAGGATGAGATGGTTAGATAGCATCACCCATTTAATGGACATGAAGTTGGGCAAACTCCAGGAGATAGCGAGGGACAGTGAGGCCTGGTATGCAGCTCCCCATGGGATCACAAAGAGTTGTACATGACTTAGCAGTTAACAGAAACAATCATAAGATGATAGGTTGCTTCCCTTTCCTCACTCCTTAACATCACAGTAATAAGAATATAGTGTAGTAACTGTGGATTATAGCAAAAGGAATACTGAAGCAGAGACTTTACTAATGAGGAGATCATAGGGAAGTTTAAAGATAACTCACCAGGCTTCTCTGTCCATGGAATTCTCCAGGCAAGAATGCTGGAGTGGGTAGTCATTCCATTCTCCAGTTAGGGGTCTTCCCAACCCAGGTATTGAGTCCAGGTCTCCCTCAGTGCAGGCAGATTCTTCACCATCTGAGCCACCAGGGAAGCCCCTTAAAGATAACAGGAGGGTACAAAGAAGGGCATTAGGGGAATATGAAGCCTATGGAATCTACAATTAGAGGAAAATACTGAGCATAGCCTAATAAGTATCCACATGTATGTAAAATCTCACAATAAAAACCTATTTTCCACATTTCCTATTTCTCAATACATCATAGTCACCTTCCAACAACAACAAAATCACAAGATTTGTGAAAGGCAGGAATAATTGTTATCTGAAGAGATAGTGCAAGCATCTAAACCAGACTCAACTGTGACCCACACTGACTGGAATTATCATGAGAAACATAAAATAATTAAGATTAGTAGGTTCAGGTTTCGAATGGAAAAAAAGGAACATGAAAGAGAAGTTAAGTAATATAAGATGAGAAATGCAGAATCTAAGAAAACAAATCAAATGAAAATCCAAAACATCAATAAATGGTAATGGAAACAAAGAATATTTTTGATTGACTTACCAATAAACTAAAAAAGACCAGTGAAAGAATTATTGTGCTTGATTGAGGTAAACAGTTAACTCTCAATCGGGATGAAAATAGAGCAAAGTATCTCAAAACACAAGGACTATGTCAAAAGGTGTTAGAATACATAATTGGATATTAGAAGAAGAAGAACATATGATGGCACAGAAAACATTAGAAATAAAGATAGCCAAGAATACTTTAAGGTTAATGACAGACACAAAATCACAATACAGGAAGCTTAGAGAATTCAAAGCAGGATAAATTACCAAAATACCACATCTAGCCATATTATATTTCAAATGAAAAAACTGAAGACAAATATAAAGCTATGAAAGAATAAAAGGGGGAAAGTATGTTATCTATAGTGGAACAAGAGCTAAAATTACAGTAGACATTTAGCCAGAAATTGTCATCAAAGGACAATAGAGTGACATATTTAAAGTGTGGAAAGAAAATTTTATCAACCTAGACTCTTTTTTAAAATTTTTATATTATTATTTTATTTTTACTTTATTTTACTTTACAATACCGTATTGGTTTTTGCCATACATTGACATGAATCCACCATGGGTGTATACAAGCTCCCAACCCTGCATCCCCGTCCCACCTCCCACCCCTTATCATCTCTCTGGATCATCCCCGTGTACCAGCCCCAAGCATCCTGTATCCTGTATCGAACATAGGCTGGTGCTTCATTTCTTACATGATAATATACATGTTTCAATGCCGTTCTCCCAAATCATCCCACCCTCTCCCTCTCCCTCAGAGGCCAAAACTCTGTTCCATACATCTGTGTCTCTCTTGCTGTCTCACATACAGGGTCACCATTTGCTAGCAACGGAATGAAACACCAACACGGCTGAGTGGTTTGAATCTTTTTCTTTATTCTTCTTATTCTCCTGCTTCTTGCAGCTGCCTTATTTTCTATCTTTTGCACAGCCATTTACAGGGCAAGTTGCCAAACACTATGATTCAATGACTATACAGTGTGCAGGCATGGGGCAAGATAACCTTTATCTTAACTTATTTACTGCAGCTAATACTTTGTTTTGGGGAACTTCCTTATCAACTTAGAATCCATTTTGACCCTGGGTCTGTTCCTTTTTCAAGGATCAGAGAAACATCCTTGTATGTAAGAAATGTTCTTTTCCACAGAGTCAAAGGATTCTTGGCTGAAGATCTTGTTTGCAAGAATATTCAGCCCTGACCAGGAGCCTTGTTTGCAAGAGTCTTCTTAGCCTCCCTTATACTTTGTTCCCTACAATCATTACCATCTTTCTAAATTCCATATATATGTGTCAGTATACTGTATTGATGTTTTCCTTTCTGGCTTACTTCACTCTGTATAATTGGCTCTAGTTTCATACATCTCATTAGAACTGATTCAAATGTATTCTTTTTAATGGCTGAGTAATACTCTATTGTGTATATGTACCACAGCTTTCTTATCCATTCATCTGCTGATGGACATCTAGGTTGTTTCCATGTCCTGGATATTATAAATAGTACTGCGATGAACATTGGGGTACATGTGTCTCTTTCAATTCTGGTTTCCTCGGTGTGTATGCCCAGCAGTGNGTGTCTCTTTTGCTGTCTCACATATAGGGTCATCATTACCATCTTTCTAAATTCCATATATATGTGTTAATATACTATATTGGTATTTTTCTTTCTGACTTACTTCACTCTGCATAATAGGCTCCAGTTTTACCCACCTCATTAAAACTGATTCAAATGCATCCTTTGGGGAGCAGTTTTTACAGATATAGGACTCTTGGTTGACAGTTTATTTTTTCTCTTAATAATACTTTGAATATATCAACCTACAGCTTTTTGACCTCCAAAGTCTCTGGTGAGAAATCAGTTGACGAGCACTGAGGATCCTTTATATGTGACAAATTGTTTCTCTCACTGCTTTCAAAATTCTTTGTCTTTCAACAGAGTTTATTTATAATGTGTCTTGGTGGTGGGTCTCTTTGAGTTCATTCCACTTGGGATTTATTAAGCTTCTTAAGTATTTACAGTCATGTATTTCATCACATTTGGGACGTTTTCTGCCCTTATTTCTTTAAATAGTCTCTCTTCTCCTTCTGGGACTCCCCCAGTGCACATGTTGGTCTGTCTGATGGTATCACACAGGTGCCTTAGGCTCTGTTCACCAATCATTTTTCTTTCTGTTCCTCAGACTCAACAATTTCCATAGTCCTATTGTCGAGTTTGCAGATTCTTCTACCTCTGCAAACCTGCTTTTGAATCTCTCTAGTAAATTTTTTCATTTCAGTTATATTCAGCCCCAGAATTTCTTTCAGTTTTTTAGATTTTCTACATCTTTCTTGACAAAGTGTGTATTTTCTGTATTAATAGTTAATTCAACAAATATTTATTAAAAAAAAAAACCTACATATACAAGTGAAGAGGAAAAACTGCCTACTTTCAAAACACGACATTCTACCGGAGGTTACTTACTGACAACAATTAAACAAATACATAAAACCATTCAGGTCTTAACAATTGTGATGGAGAAAACAAAACAGTATAGAATAATAGAAAATGGGACAGGGAAGTCCCTTCTAGAGAGAAGGGTTAGCAGAGATCTCGCTTGTGCGGTTGGACTTGTGAAGGTCTTGGGTAACAGCATCTCAAGCCTCGAGCACAATAAAGGCAGCTCTCTGAATCACGGCCCGTTTGAGGAAGAACCGAGGACCAGCCTGTATTGCCAGAAGTAAAGGAGAGGAAGAGGGGCCGGAGAGCTTGGCTGGTTCCAGGCCGCGGGATCATGGGAATATATTGCAAATGGAGCCTTCCTTTTTCTGGGTCATTTTAGGGTTTTTTTCTTCTTTTTAAAAAATCTTTTATTGAGGTATATTTGATGTACAACACTGTCAGTTTTAGCTGTACCACCTGGTGATTCAAAATTTTTATCGGTTATACTCCATTTGTAGTTATTTTAAAATATTGGCTATATTCCCTGTGCTGTACAATACATCCTTGTAGCTCACTTATTGTATACATAGTAGTTTGTACCTCTTACTAACCTACTCCTATCTTGCCTTTTCACTCTGCAACCAAAAGATCTAGGGTTTTAATCTATATAACAAAACCCTTTTCTTGGAATAACAACAACAACAACAACAAAAAACCCTCTGTATCTACAAGGATAAATCATAAGCTCTAGGGATTGAAAGACACAAAGAGGAACAATTCCAGAACTCTCGTTTGAAAAGACTCTTAGTTGCTAACATATTTGGGGTAGAAGAATCCCATTTTCCTGAAACAACCCAATTAAGCAGTGTGTCTATCCTGTTACAACACAACCTCTCTTTTACTTGCCAACTAGGAATGCTGGAAAGAAGTCCAAGGTGCGTTTGGTCATGAGCGACATGGGGCAAGTCCTCTAATCTCTATAAAGCTCTGCTCTTCATCTGCCTCTGTGTTGTAGCAAAATGACATGAACCTTAAGATATTTTGTGAGCATGTAAGTGTATTAGTTCAGGTTGCCTCTAGAAGCAGCTGCCAAGACAGGCTTAGACATGAAGGAGATTAACTGGAGGAAGGGAGAGAGGCTTGTTTGACCCAGTGGAAGGAGAGAGAGAGAAGTAAGGAGGCATGGGTGGGAAGAGTGCCAAATGGCGGCTCAGTTCCAAGAGAAGCTCTTCCAGGAGGCCAGGCTGAGGACAGACTGTTCTGGAGCCAAAGTCATCTTCCGAAGGATCCCTTGCCTTGCTGGATGGACCTGCCTTCATGTCCCCTCTGTGCTCAGTCATCAGTGAGGAGACACTAGTGGGAAATGCAGGGTCTGTGCAAACCCAGGCGTGCATTTGGGGAGCAGCGTGTGGGGCTGTCAGTCATGGGTGCTCTTTGCAGGAGGATCCAAGCAGCACATTTCCATGACTCTAGGAACTGAGCCGCCATTTGGCAACTCTCCCTGTGAGGATAAACCCCTGACCCTTCCAGCATGGAAGGAGCTGAGTGGTTGGCCTGCCACCAGGAGGCTGGTGGGTCTCCGTGGATAGTGCAGCATCAGAAGCTCCTGTCGGTGTGTGCTGCTCACAGGTTGGACAGCAGCAGCAGTACCTAGGTCAGTCTTCTAAATGGGGTCTAACCGGTTGATACTATAGGCACGCTCTCTGTCAACATGATCGTTTCATTTATGGGCCCATCACACTGACTCCATTGTTGGAACTTCAGAATCCCAGAGGCTCTGTTGTGATGCTTACCATTGGCACCCCATGGCATTTTTCCCACGACTGACACCCGTAACACCATACAGTTTGCTGGGCTGTATGGCCCAAGGTTAGGACTGGGATTCAAACTCCTGACCTCTGGACCCTAGACTGCCTGCCTGCCTAACCGC
>SJYB01007908.1:0-14792 GCA_006408585.1 Antidorcas marsupialis | reverse complement strand
GTTGCCATTTCCTTCTCCAATGCATGAAAGTGAAAAGTGAAAGTGAAGTCGCTCAATTGTGTCCGACTCCTAGCGACCCCATGGACTGCAGCCTACCAGGCTCCTCCATCCACGAGATTCATCAGGGAAGGGCACTGGAGTGGGTTGCCATTGCCTTCTCCTTTTATGTTCTAAATAACAGGAAATGCTGGATATTACTGTCTTAGTTGGAGAAGGCAGTGGCACCCCACTCCAGTACTCCTGCCTGGAAAATCCCATGGACAGAGGAGCCTGGTGGGCTGCAGTCCATAGGGTCACTAAGAGTCGGACACGACTGAGCGACTTCACTTTCACTTTTCACTTTCACGCACTGAAGAAGGCAATGGCAACCCACTCCAGTGTTCTTGCCTAGAGAATCCCAGGGATGATGGGAGCCTGGTGGGCTGCCGTCTATGGGGTCGCAAAGAGTCGGACATGACTGACGCGATTTAGCAGCAGCAACAACTGTCTTAGTTCAATCCTAACTAAATCTTATTTTAATATCTTACATATAAGAAAACTCTAATTAAGATGCCACGAGTACTAAACTTAACAAAACAAACAAAAAAAGATGTGAAGAATTAGGTAATCTGTGTTATGGCAGAGAAAGTCCATAAACACTGGCAGCAGATTTCATATTCTACTTACTTGTAGGAAGGCAACTCTCGAGTTAAGAAATACCATTCATGTTTTGTAGTTTATAATACTTTCCAGTACATCAATCTTTAAACACAAAATGAACCAACTGTATATTACCCAACTATCTTTCTGTCTTCTTTCCTTTTTTCTTTCAATCTATCTTCCTTCCTTCCTTCCTTTTTTCCATTCTCTCTCTCTCTCTCTTTTCTCTCTTGGCTTTCCTGGTGGCCCAGTCAGTATAGAACTCACCTGCAACATACAAGACCCAGGTTCAATCCATGGGTCAGGAAGATCCCCTGGAGAAGGAAATGGGTACCCACTCCTGTATTCTTGCCTGGGACAGAGGGGCTTATCAGGCTATAGTCCATGGAGCCACAAAGAGCCAGATAAGACTTGACGACTAAACTATCACCGTTTGCTATCTATCTATCTATCTATCAGGAAAGAGACAATGAGCACTACTGAGTTTTCTTAGCTTTCATAATGTGTTGTTTTTATCTTGTTTGCTTTTTTAAAAACTGAGCACTAATATAAGTCATTGATTGAAAGGAAATATTTGCAAAAGACATATGTAATAAACGATTCTTATACAAAATATACTTATTAAAGAAACTCTTAAAGGGAATTCTCTGCTGGTCCAGGAGTTGGCACTCCATGCTTCCATAGCAGATGCATGGATTTGATTCCTGGTTGGGGAACAATGGTCCTGCAGGCCTTGCAGCATAGCCAAAAAAATTAAAAGTAAAAATAAAAAATCTCTTAAAGCTAAACAATAAGAAAACAACCCAATTAAAAAAGAGGAAAGGACCAGAATAGACATTTCACTAATAAACATAAATAAATGGCGAGTAAGTATATTCAGGGATGTTCAACATGATATGTCATTGCATGCATGTGTGCTAAGTGGGTTCAGTTATGTCTGACTCTTTGCGACCCCATGGACTACAGCCTGCTAGGCTCATCTGTCCATGGAATATCAGGCAAGAATACCAAGAGTGACTTGCCATTTCTTCCTCCAGATTCTCTTCGTGACCCAGGCATAGAACCTATGTCTCCTGTGTCTCCTACATTGGCAGGTATATTCTTTACTGCTGAGCCACCTGGGAAGCATTCAATGCATGCAAAACATTAACAACAATAAGTGTTGTTGAAGGTATGGAGCACCCTTCATTCATTGTCAATGGGAATGAAAAATGGTACAGTGACTTTGAAGGACATTTTGGCAGCTTCTTACAAAACTAAATACACTCCTACCATAAGATCCAACAAATGATGCTTCTTTGTACTTGCCCAAATGAACTGAAAACTTATGTCCACACAAAAACCTAAACAGATGTTCACAGAAGCTTTATTCATAATTGCCAAAACTTGGAAGTCCTTCAGTTGGTGAATGGATAAACTGCAGTACATCCAGACTATGGAATATTATTTAACACTTTAAAAAAATGAGCTTTTAAGCCATGAAAAGACATGGAGGAAACTTAAGTGCATATTACTATGTGAAAGAAACCAATCTGAAAAGGTTACATACTGCATGATTCCAACTATATGATATTCTGCTGCTGCTGCTGCTAAGTCGCTTCAGTTGTGTCCAACTCTGTGCAACCCCATAGACGGCAGCCCACCAGCTCCCCCGTCCCTGGGATTCTCTAGGCAAGAACACTGGAGTGGGTTGCCACTGCCTTCTCCAATGCATGAAAGTGAAAAGTGAAAGTGAAGTCGCTCAGTCGTGTCCAACTCTTAGCAACCCCATGGACTGCAGCCTACCAGGCTCCTCCATCCATGGGATTTTCCAGGCAAGAGTACTGGAGTAGGGTGCCATTGCCTTCTCCAACATGACATTCTAGAAGAGGCAAAACTGTAAGAAAACAGTAAGATCAGTGGTTGCTAGGGGTCTGGTGGAGGGAGGAATGAGTACGTGGGATACAGGATTTTTATATCAAAATGTTCTGTATGATATTGTAGTGGTAGATAAGGGTCATTATAAAGTTTTCAAAGGGCTTCCTTGGTGGCTCAGAGGTTAAAGCGTTTGCCTTCAATGTGGGAGGCCCGGGTTCAATCCCTGGGTCGGGAAGATCCCCTGGAGAAGGAAATGGTAATCCACTCCAGTATTCTTGCCTGGAGAATCCCATGGATGGAGAAGCCTGGTAGGCTACAGTCCACGGGGTCGCAAAGAGTTGGACACGACTGAGCGACTTCACTCACTCACTCACTCATAAAGCTTTCAAAACCCACAGAATGTACAAGAGCAAGAGTAAACTCTAATGCAAACAGAGGATTTTGGGTGATAATGATGTGTCAAGGTGAGCTCATATATTATAACAAATGTAACACTGTGGTAAGGGATGTCAGGATGTCAATGGTTAAGGAAGTTGCACATGTATGCAAATGGAATGTGATAATTCTGTGTACATTCTGCTAATTTTTGCTGAAAAATGAAGTTTACTCATTAAAAAAATTAAGAAGCACTTACTGCCAAAGACCGAGACACACTGAAACATTCTTGATATTATATAATATTTCAAAATTTTGAAGTCTTAAAAAACAAGACTATATATTGATTACTCTTTATTGTATGATATTTAATAAATATATAATAATTCCATCTATTGTCATTATCTGTCAATGTATAAATATGTCAATCTATATAAAATGGAAATCACATTAGTAGGGAAACCCTAACTCAATTTAATGAATAGGCTCAAATATGTACAGTATCCATCCAGTATGGAATTATGATAACACTTGCACTAATTTGGATGTTGTAGCTAAAATTGGATATTAACACATGAAGCTTTACCTTTGAGTCATAATTTTGAAGGCATCTGGGAGGTAGCAGTCTGTATTTTCCATCTGAAATGGGTCAGCATCACAAATCTTGTCATCTGTCCGACCATAATTAGCGCTCTCAATCATGATAACATCACTGCCCGGACATCGCAGATCTATAGAATAACCTTCACAGGATAATTCTCGACGAACTAACCCAAATGGTAAAGCTGCTCTGCTGAAACCTTAAAAAAGAAAAAAAAAGTTAAAATGAACTAATGTATGAAGTATATTATTTTAATAAATTATTTTCAAGTAATATTAGTCACATCTATATCTGAGAGGTATCAAGCAAAGCATGTTTTTCAAACCATCCAGTAACATTTATTAATTAATTGCCAGGATCATGACTATGAATCAGCAATTTATTACTAGATTTTTAAAATATATTTTTACCTGGAGTATTCATCTTTAAAAGAATTTTTAATTACTTTAATAAAGTATTTTCTGTGTAGACTAGTCACATTTGGAAACTAAATGGCACTTTTTGAGTAAATCTGAAGAAAAACAACACATTTGATCAATCAATTTAAAAAGAATGACAAGATTAACAAACACAGAATGCAACATTTAAGAAGGGAACACTTAGATTTATAAATGAAATGTTGTTACATAGGACAATGGTGTATATTATGTCACTTAATCTAGACATATTAATTGCTGTTATGTTGATTATCTTAAAATACATTTATTTGTCTTCAGTTCAGTTCAGTCGCTCAGTCGTGTCCAACTCTTTGTGACCCCATGAACTGCAGCACGCCAGGCCTCCCTGTCCATTATCAACTCCTGGAGTTAACCCAAACTCATGTCCATTGAGTCAGTGATGCCATCTAACCATCTCATTCTGTCGTTTCCTTCTCCTCCTGCCTTCAATCTTTCCCAACATCAGGGTCTTTTCAAATGAGTCAGCTCTTCGCATCAGGTGGCCAAAATACTGGAGTTTCAGCTTCAACATCAGTCCTTCCAAAGAACACCCAGGACTGGTTTCCTTTAGGATGGACTAGTTGGATCTCCTTGCAGTCCAAGGGATTCTTCAGGAGTCTTCTCCAACACTGCAGTTCAAAAGCATCAATTCTTCAGTGCTCAGCTTTCTTTGTAGTCCAACTCTCACATCCATACATGACTACTGGAAAAACTGCAGCCTTGACTAGATGGACCTTTGTTGACAAAGTAATGTCTCTGCTTTTTAATATGCTATCTAGGATGGTCATAACTTTCCTTCCAAGGAGTACGCATCTTTTAATTTGATGGTTGTGATCGCCATCTGCAGTGATTTTAGAGCCCCCAAAAATAAAGTCAGCACTGTTTCCCCATGTATTTGCCATGAAGTGATGGGACCGGATGCCATGATCTTAGTTTTCTGAATGTTGAGCTTTAAGCCAACTGTTTCACTCTCCTCTTTCACTTTCATCAAGAGGCTGTTTAGTTACTCTTCACTTTCTGCCATAAGGGTGGTGTCATCTGCATATCTGAGGTGATTAATATTTCTCCCAGCAATCTTGATTCCAGTTTATGCTTCTTCCAGCCCAGCGTTTCTCATGATGTACTCTGCATATAAGTTAAATAAGCAGGGTGACGATATACAGCCTTGTCGTACTCCTTTTCCTATTTGGAACCAGTCTGTTGTTCCATGTCCAGTTGTGTTGCTTCCTGACCTGCATATAGGTTTCTCAAGAGGCAGGTCAGGTGGTCTGGTATTCCCATCTCTTTCAGAATTGTTCACAGTTTACTGTGATCCACACAAAGGCTTTGTCATAGTCAATGAAGCAGAAGTAGCTGTTTTGCTGGAACTCTCTTGCTTTTTCGATGATCCAGTGGATGTTGTCAAGTTGATCACTGGTTCCTCTGCCTTTTCTAAAACCAGCTTGAACATCTGGAAGTTCATGGTTCACGTATTGCTGAAGACTGCCTTGGAGAATTTTGAGCATTACTTTACTAGCGTGTGAGATGAGTGCAATTGTACGGTAGTTTGAGCATTCTTTGGCATTGCCTTTCTTTGGGATTGAAATGAAAACTGACCTTTTCCAGTCTTGTGGCCACTGCTGAGTTTTCCAAATTTGCTGGCATATTGAATACAGCACTTTCACAGCATCCTCTTTCAGGATTTGAAACAGCTCCACTGGATTTCCATCACCTCCACTAGCATTGTTCACAGTGATGCTTCCTAAGGCCCACTTGATTTCACATTCCAGGATACCTGGCTCTAGGTGAATGATCACACCACTGTACATTTGTCTTAGTATCTCCTAAAATAACTAAGACACTCTGATACTATCACCCTTATGGAACAATGTGTGTGTGCTGTGCTCAGTTGCTCAGTCATGTCTGAATCTTTGCAACACCATAGACTGTAGCCCACCAGGCTCCTCAGCTCATGGAACTTTCCAGGCAAGAATACCGAAGTGGCTTCCATTTCCTACTCCTGGAAGTATCTTCCTGACTCAGGGATTGAACCTGCATCTCTTGTGACTCTGGCATTAAGAGGCAGAATGTTTATCACTAGCACCACCTGGGAAGCCCCTTATGGCCTACTAACGTGTTTCAATTTGTAGAGCCTTTAGTGAAAACTGACATAAGTGACAGGACTGAGACATAAGTAAAAGGATTGAGCAGATGGGTATCCATAGGCGCTAGCACTGCTCCAATCTAGTCCAAAAAGTTGAAAATTCCCAAAGGGGCAAAACTTCTGAGATTCAGTTTTGTCATTTAAAAAATGAAGGTAAAACATCTAGGTAACATGTATGATGTTACGTTTCCTACCTGTGTGATTCAAAAATGAGATATGTGCAGAAAAGCACTTAATTGAAAGTGCTACATGAACTTATTTATGGTGTATCAGGCTGAATGTAGGTAACCACTGTTCATGAATGTGATAAAAAACAATTTAGAATAGAATAAAAAATTAGAGTTTTAGGTTTTAAAATTTTCCACCAGGGGTCTTCTAAAGTAATAATAGAACAGAAAACAAAGCTAAAAGCCGAGAAAGCCAAGAACAGCCAAGAAGCGCTATGTGTAGACAGAGCACATCTACTTGTGCCGGTTGCTACCTATGGCATACCGACCACATCAAAAACTTCTACCTTGACCCAATTTCTTATTTCAGTTCTCTAACTTGTTGCCATCTATAGCATTCCTGTTATAAAAGATGAGCATTTAGTATTTTTTCTTATCTCTATAAATTATTTTACATCACATAAGCCTTCCCTCACATCCCTTTTTATTGGAAAAAAATTTTTTTCATGACATTAAGAAGTAAACTGTTCCAAGACATAACTTCCAAGATGAAAAACTAGGTTCTGCCCAGGTCAATCCAATGCAAAAATATGTTTGCTTTATCTATTGTACAATGCCTCTCACTAAATGAACAAAACTGAAAGTGTCCTGGATAAACATGCATCTTCTTTCTAAAATGCATATAATCCTGCAAAAGGATTACTGGATCACATGCTGGTATCATTTAGGAAATGAGCAATTCTGAAACGTGGCTGAGTTCTCGGTTCTAATGAGAAAACAAAATGTAATTGAAATGGAGAGACATGAAAAAGACACAGTTTAGAGCACAAAAGTCTTCAGAGGATTGATGCAAACATCAACTTTCGTAGGTTTTTACTAAGAAGATTTATGGTCTTATGAGATTTCTAAAAGAGAAGTACACTATCAATGAACAAGGAATACAGAAAGGAAGAAGGGCAATATCAAGACAAACAGTAAAGGGGCCAACCTTTCCACCTTTTCCTAAGTTCATAAACAAATGTTTACATATGTTATTACTTTCTTTCATTTGCTGATACTGTAGTGCTTATATAAACAATGTATCTTAAAGTATTATATTTGTTTTAATTGATTTATTTAATATTATAATGTTCGTTGCCTGAAATCATAAGTGTTCTCTTTCCTAAAGTCTTGCTCAAAATCAGGTGGGAGATCAAGAATTTAGAAAAGCAAACACTTACAATTTAAGACAATGAACATCATAGTATTAAACACTATGAAGAAGCTGACGGAAGCTGACACTTATTTGTGTGATGAAAAATGCTGTGTGAAAATTCAAACAAGTACCATCACATAAAATTTGGGAGCAGAGCATATTTTAAAAGCAGAGATGATTTGCAATTGTAATTCCTTGTAGATCATATTATTAGAGAATATTACAAATGAGAACATGTTATTATAAGAACATGTTATTCTGGCTTGGAGTCAAAATTCATAAGTTGTAGTAGTTGTCAAAAATATAGAATTCATTCTGAAGCACTGTAGTTCAGCTTTAATTTTTGTTGATGATAGTTTGCAGGATTATAGTCATGATTCTAAGTGAATTTTCTTCTGCTTTTGAAAGATATTCGAAGAATGGCAGAAGTCTGGCTGTTAGTTCAGATAAAAGATTTTTAAGTCTTAATATTTTCATCCAAAAAGGTAAAGTATGAAAAAGAAAAGGAAAGAAATAGAAAGATGTAAACAATTTACTAATGTAGATTTCTAATACAGAGTCTTCTGAAAAAAAGATAACGATACTTATACTTTCACTGCATAGAATGGAATGAATTCTTCATGGTGAATGTTGATTTATTTAATACTACAATGTTCATTGTCTTAAATCGTTAAGTGTTCTCTTTCCTAAAATCTCGCTCAAAAACAGGTGAACAATGATTTAAGACATCATAATATTAAATACTTGTTATTTAGTTACTTGTTATAAAATAGTATTAACATACCACGTTATTAACATTATAGTATTAAACACTTTTTATTCATAGTATTAAATACTTATTACCACATGGTGCTGTCATTACGTTCATTTTTAATGTATGTCTTACTTGCTAGACTGTGATGATAGTTATAATTCCAGTGCCTAGATTGGTACATGATACATAATTCCAATAAATTCTGTCAAAACAAATTGCTAAACTTAACAACTAGTATTTGTCTAACACAATATAAATTACAATGTGCTTTCTATTTTTTAAGTTACTATGTAATCTCTTTTCTTTGGCAGTGAAAACAATGTGCATTGAGAAAAAATAAACTATAATCAATAAAATTATGTGTATCCTCAAAACAAGAAAAATATTTAAATTCTGTCAATTAGTTTTTCTGAAAAGAGAGATGTCTATGAACATTATCTTATTTAACTTGATTTAAATCCTATGGATAAACATTTATATTCATAAAAAACAAATCTGAAGAAATATATTTAATGGCTAACATTTATATAGCAATTATAATTTTTAGATACTGCCCTAAATGTTTTTTATGGATCACTATTTTTTATGCTCACCAACATCATCAACAATTACAATAAAAGAAATGGAAGAGTTATTGTAATATCATCAACTATTACAACAATAAAAGAAATGGAGTAGTTACTGTAATAATACCAATTTACAGAGTATGAAACTAAGGCATCAAATAGAAGGTCATTCAAGGTTTTAAGGATTTACTGTGAATTAGATTTTAACACAGGTGAGGTTCTCAGATTCCAGAGCCCATGCTCTTAGTAACAGCCATGAACAGAAAGGAATTCTGTGACTTTTCAAGTCTCCATGTCAATAATATAAACAAGATTTATTTTTTAACTTTTCATACCATCTGAAATTCATCAAAAATGTTAGTGAATTGACAGGAAACAATTATTTTAAAGGTTCACACAACATATAGATAATGATGAAAACTATACTTATGGAAATGCAGTGACGTGTGCCATAAACTTATCAAGAGAACAAAATCTACATTGCTCAAGTATAGACATATATAGAGTTCAGTTCAGTTACTCAGGTGCATCTGACTCGGCGACACCACTGACTGCAGCACGCCAGGTTTTCCTGTCCATCACCAGCACCTGAAGCCTGCTCAAATTCATGTCCATTGAGTCGGTGATGGCATCCAACCTTCTCATCTTCCATTGTCCCTTCTCCTCCACCTTCAACCTTTCCCAGCATCAGAGTCTTCAAATAAGTCAGTTCTTTACATCACGTGGCCAAAGTATTAAAGTTTCAGCTTCAACATCAGTCCTTCCAATGAATATTCAGGACTGATTTCCTTTAGGATGGACTGGTTCAATCTCCTTGCAGTCCAAGGGACTGTCAAGAGTCTTCTCCAATATCACAGTTCAAAAGCATCAATTCTTTGGCGCTCAGCTTTCTTTATAGTCCAACTGTCATATTCATACATGACTACATGAACCGGTGTCTGGGTCAGCCTTGTGAACCTGGCTGAGTCATTTTATTTTTCTGGGTTTTAATTTCTTTTTCTGAAGAATAAATAATTTCAAAGTCCTATCAAATTTCACCAATCTATGATTCAAAACAGGCAAACACCTTTTAATCACGTATACATGCTAATGAATAAATTTGTTGCTCATAAACATATATAAGAATGTTACCAAGGATGGACAATGGCAAATAATGTAGATTGTAGGTACTGCCATGAAAATTCTCAAAAGCTCCTGAGATGAATTAGCCAAGGCAGTTCAAATGCTAAAGAATCTGCCTGCAATGTGGGAAGACACAGGTTCAATTCCTGGGTTGGGAAGATCCCCTGGAGAAGGAAATGGCAACCCACTGCAGTATTCTTGCCTGGAGAATTCCTTGGAGATAGGAGCCTGGCTGGCCCCAGTCCATGGAGTCACAGAGAGTCGGACACGAATGTGCAACTAACACACACACACACACCACAAGCAGAGAGAAAATGTACATAAATTTTTGGAGGGGGTCCTAAATTTTACTTAGGAATTCATAAAAATATTCCAAATAACTGAGTTTTAATTCTCATCTTCCTCCTCTTCTTCATCTTAATTAATCTAAAAGTAATGCAATTCATCACTTTGTTGTTAGCAACTATGCAGAACCAAAAGGCACTTTGGAAGTTACAGTGAACTTGCTTTCCTTTTTTCTATTGTTATAATACCTCCACCAAGATTCCCGGCTTTTCCATTCACTTTGATTCTCTCCTGAAGAAATTGCTCAAAATTGGCAGCATCCATGCTTCCATCTTCTATAAGATGGATATAGTCAAGAATAAGCCTCAAGGCCTGCTTCCTGCTTCACCCCATGCTTTTTCACAGGCACCATGGTGGCAGAGGACGGCAGAAAGCATATATTTTTTAAGAAAAATGTAAATTGTCACTCTTTCTTTGGCCTTTTCTCCCTATTTCCCCATACAGTTCAAGGGGTTCGCTTAAAACTTAAAACTCTTTCAACCAGCAAAGAACTTCAAAGAAATTTGGAAAGTCTTAAATAAAACTATTGCAATTAACATTAACTTTTTAAATTCAGTATTTTCACTAAGTAAAGCTTGTGAAAAGGCAGAACAAAACTTATAACTAAAAACATGTATCTACATTGCTGTTTATGTCACATTAATGACTTAATGGGGCACTTCCCTCATAGCTTAGTTGGTAAAGAATCTGCCTGCAATGCAGGAGACCCTGGTTTGATTCCTAGGCCAGGAAGATCTCCTGGAGAAGGAACAGCCTACCCACTCCAGTATGCTTAAGCTTCCCTTGTGGCTCAGCTGGTAAAGAATCTGCCTGCAATGTGGGAGACCTGGGTTCAATCTCTGAGTTGGGAAAATCCCCCAAAAAAGGGAAAGGCTACCCATTCCAGTATTCTGGCCTGGAGAATTCCATGGACTGTATAGTCCATGGGGTTGCAAAGAATCGCACATGACTGAGTGACTTTCACTCTCTAAAGACTTAGTGAGTCAAAAGAAGAAATCACCAGAGTTGTAACCACCTTATCTTAATTGCACCTTCTTCCTTTTGAGTTCAGAGTTGTTTTGGAGCCTCCCTGGTGCCTCAGATGGTAAAGAATCTATCTGCCTGCAATGCAGAAGACCTCAGTTTGATTCCCGAGTTGGTAAGGTCCCCTTGGAGATGGGAATGGCTACCTACTGCAGTATTCTTGCAGAATTCCATAGACAGAGGAGCCTGGCAGGCTACAGTCCATGGGGTTTGCAAAGAGCTGGACATGACTGAGCCACTAATACTTTCTTTTACTTTTTTATATTGAGCATTTTTCAGAACAATTTTTAAAGTAACTGGCTAGGAATATATGACTGACTCCCAAATACGAATTTGCATCAGAGTCATCTGGAAAGTATTTTTTTTTTTAAAAGACAGATCTTCAAGCCCTAATCCAGTCCTACTGAATCAGAATCTCTGGGTTCAGATGAAGATAGGATATCTGTATTTGGTGAAAACGTATTTATTTGCAACACACTGATATAATAACTAAGATGTGCTAAGAATTTCTCCAAGGTTTTTTAAAACTAGGTTTTATTACATATTTGTTAGGTCATCATATTTCCTCTTAATTCTCTAATATAGTTTTCCTTTGATCTTTGAAAATATTCATAATAGCCACTATGAAATGTTTATCTTCTAAATCTAAGGTGTGGGCCCACATCAGAGGTAGTAGTTACTATTGAATGCTTTTTCTCTGCAGTATGGGTCAACTTCCCTGATTCTCCTGTCTTATAAATTTTGTTGGGTTTTTTGAAAACTAAACATTTTAAATAATATACTGTTAGCAACTCTAAATTTCTTTCCCCTGAGAACTGACGTTGTTAATGCTATTTTCCTTTTAGTGTTCTGATTGAATTTAATCTCCTGTCTTCTCCTGTCTTCCCAGTGACTCAGCAGTAAAGACCCACCTGTCAAAGCAGGAAACATGGATTCGATCCCCTTCAATCTCCGGGCTGGAAGATACTCTGGAAGAGGGCACGGCAACCCACTACAGTTTTCTTGCCTGGAGAACGGCTATAGTCCATAAAGTAGCAAAGAGTTGGACATGACTGAAGTGATTGAGCACACATGCATACACACTTGTCCTGTAGCTAAAAGGTGCTATGTCCATGTTCCTTGTTGTTATTGTTATCATTGTTGTTTTATTTTTATTTTCTAGCCTGAGTTCCTATGGATTACACTTATCCCTGCATAGCTTAGTGATCGGCCAATAATTGAGCAAAGACTTCAGCACATAATTGATGAACCCATAATAAGGTCGCCAACCCTCTGATAATTGATCTGTGTGTTAGGGAGAGTGTTCAAAGTTCAAGCGGTTTTCAAGTCAGCCTTGGTTCCTCCCTTTCTGCAACATCCCCTCACATCTCCTCTGCTATGTGTATAGCTTTCCAGTCAGTCAATAATGCACAGAAAATGTTTGGCTCTTTCATTTTCAAGATTTCCTGGTTATGCTTCAGACTAACCCTCAGTTTCCCCAATGGGGACCTCAACCTCAGGTTAGCAGAGCTAGGGGGTTTCCCCATCTGTTTTCCACAGTGTTTACTACTTTTACTCCTAGGCATGGGTTTCCAACCCTCTATTCTAAATCAAGCCAACTCTTCCAGGCAGTTCAGTCATAGATTTTCAAGACCCACCTTGCTCTGATGAAACTAACCACGATGAGGTAGCCAAAGAATGTGGCAGGGGGTGGGAGGGGGGCGCGGTGTAAGGACAGCCCAAGGCTAGAAGGCTTTAAACTTCAACTGTGTGTACTGCAAGTTCCATCAGCTTTTCATAAAGAAATCCTTCTTGATTTCTTATTTGGCTCTGGTTAATTTCTAAAGCCCTAAAATGCGGTTGTTGACAATTTTGTTCAGTTTTATACCTGTTTGCAGGAAGAGAAACTGCTACTCTCTTCATCCCATCATCACTAGAAGTCCCTTTAAGGACTTTACAAATATTTACTGACTACAAATCCTCAAAACAACCAAACGAGATAGGTATTATTATTACTATTTTACAAAGGAGGAAATTGTGGCACCGAAAAATCATGTTTTCCAAAATCATACATCAGTAAGAATGAAATCAAGGTTTGAAACCCCAGTATTTCAGCTCCCAAATTCATGTTCTTCAATGTAATTTAAATGAGCGTCCAAATGATAATGGCAATTAGCAGCAGGCTTGGGGCCCACCATTGGAAAGAACATAGTTACGATGTGCTGGGTGCCTCTAGTCCTAATGCAAGAAGGGCAACAAAGGAAATAGTTATCTGATGGTCAAGTAGTCAACGAATTTGCTTAATCAACATCAACAGCATAAAGAAACGTCCAAATTAAAGCTCTTTAATCACACTACATTTATTCTAAGCTGTATTTCAATCTATTTCTATTTCAACAAAGAAAAAGTAAGCATCCCACCAAACAAAATATAATCCAATCCATCTTACAATTCTGACAATTGAAGAAAAAACTTATGGGAGGCCCTGTGAACAAAAAATCAATATTGCTGCTCTGTGCTGTGCAAATGTGAACAGTGGCAAGTAGTGGTACTTGGGAGTAAAATAAACTGTTTTGCTCCATTTTCTCTACTAGAAACAAATGATTTTGAAAAGACAGTTTCCCCTCCCCCAATCTATAAAATGTCAAGCAATAACTCTCTATGCTTTAGGCCAGTGATTGGAATAAATACCTCCTTGCAACAGGTGCAGTGACTTAGAGTTACATTCCGGGGATGGGAATTTGTAAGACCAGAACTGGAATTCTAACCCCGGATTTCACATCATTTATGAGCATTTTTTGCATGAAAAATATGTTACTCTGGCAATAAATAGTATGTTGTGATAAGCTTGGACTTCAAGCTCTTGATTAGGAACATTTTGCTTTTCTAACGCTGTCTCCATCAGTCTGGTCTTTGGACATTTCTGTAAAATCATACATTTCTTCAAAAGACTTATTAAGCTATAAAACCAAAACTTCAACTTTGCTGGTTTTACTTTGAACTAAACCCTTTCATGGATGCTCCTTCTCATGGCAGCTAGGGTCCCCCGTTCAGTTCCAACTCTTTGTGAACCCACGGACTGTAGCACGCCAGGACTCCCTGTCCATCACCAACTCCCAGAGTTTACCCAAACTCATGTCCATTGAGTTGGTGATGCCATCCAACTATCTTATCCTCTGTTGTCCCCTTCTCCGCCCACCTTCAATCATTCCCTGTAAGCACCACTTATGTGATTATCAGGGTCCTCTATGGAACTAAGGCTGTGACTTCAAGCCCTACAGAAATTAATGCGGACCACAGTCTATTACCAGTATTGCCATATGAAATCCTTGATCATTCTGTTTATATATGTTAGTGAGTTTCACTCCTAAAATGGAAATAAGAAAAATACTTGATGAAGAGGGTACATGATTTCTACCAGGCTAAACTCTAGTTTAGAAGCTTTCAGAAAACTTATTTCCATTTCATTTTAATTTGGTGAGAAGAGAATGTTGAACGTAAACTTACAAGGTAAATTATTTCACTTTGCTCAACTTTTTCGTTTATCACTGCATATTAATGAAATTATTATAAGTAAATTTTAAAAATC
>SJYB01007907.1:0-14792 GCA_006408585.1 Antidorcas marsupialis | reverse complement strand
CACCAGAGGCCCCGCCCCGCCCCGCCGCCAGCCGGGACCGGCTTCCGACGTGCGCGGCCCGCGTGCGGAGGCCCCGCGGCCCCGAGAGCTGCGCACGGTGCTCCCGGCTCAGCGCCGCGTCTCGGCCGCCCCCTGCTCCTGCACCGGCCGCGAGGCCTTGTCGGGCGCCGGGGCGCCGCGCTCCTGCAGTCCTGCGCCCACGTCGAGGCCGGCGCACGCGTCCGGGAAGCGCGGCCCGAGGCCGGCGAAGGAGTCGCGGCGCGGCGAGCTCTCCTCCTGCACCGGGCGTCCCGCCGGCTCCCCCGCGCCGCCGCCCGGCCCCGCCGGGCCCTCCTGCGAGTTCTGGCTGACGTAGACCACGATGATGTCGCCCTTGAAGTTCATCACCTGCCCGCTGGAAATAAACGTGGAGTTACTGTTTCCAGTCACACTGCCTGCGGGGGAGAGGAAGAGGGAAGCGCAGTGAGTCAGCGGTCTGGGCGGGCGCCCGGTGGGCCCGCCCCGGCTCCGGACGCTGCCGCCGCCTCGCCCGGCCTGGCCCGGAGGACGAAGGGCGCCAAGGAGACACCTCGGCGGCGTCGCCGGCCGCGTGGGCCACACGCGGGCAGATCGCAGACCCGCAGGTGGGTTCAGGTGCTGCCGACGGGCGCGAGGGACGGACGCCCCGCAAGCCCGGCCGCGGGCGCAGTGCGGGTCCGCGAGCCCGGAGAGACGCGGGGGCGGGAGGGGGCCGCCTCGGCCCAGCCCCCTCGCCCGGCGGACTCTCACCTTTCTACCCTCCCTGGAGAGGCCCCTGAGCTCGGCCCTGGTGGCCCTGGGCCCACGAGGGCCCAGTATCTAGCAGAAATTAGCCTCCTTAGCATTTTAACTCCTAGAAAACGAGATTCGTAAGACTAACGTGAAAAGAAAAACTCAAAAACAATCTTAGAAATCACTGTTCCCGTCTGAACCCTGAGGTGGGGGGTGGTTTTGTCCCCAGGGTGTTCCATCAAGACCTTTTGTGGGTGCCTGGATTTAGCTAGTCTTTAATTAGTGGGCCTTTTGAAAACCACATAAAAAGTTCATGAATGTTAGGACAACTACTGCCTCTCATTCTCCTATTTTAAAGACTGATTGCTCTAGAAATGACCCCAAGCAGAAGCAGAAAAGCCCCAACCATCAGCAACGCAAGCAGAGTCTGACCAGCGAAGGTGAGCAGCAAAGCGGTGCCTCAGTATTAACTTCATCTTTTTTGTTCCTTCTCTGTTATGACAAAGCTTAATAAAAATTTACACAAGTAAAACTGTTTTTGTCATTACTCTCCACGAAGAGATTTCCTCCAATATGGAGGGCATATTTTGGATGGTCTGACTGAAGAACCAACAGCATCCAGGGAATCCCAGGAGCCTTCCGTCCACCCAAGGGCACCTGCAGAGATGCTGAGACAGGCCCCGTGGCCCACTACAGGGCTTTCAGTGAAAACAGATTTCAACTATGAGCCACAAATTGGAAGTCATAATTGAGGGTTGTTTTTCCCGTAGGTAGCTGTGTTGGGTGTGCCCCTAGATGGGTGGTGGCGGGGATTTATTTATTAATTCCCCAAGCAACTTAGGCAAGGCCAGCTGGTATTCCATTCACCAACACGTTCTCCATTCCCTCTAAAACATACAGACATGATCCAGCAATCCCACTCCTGGGCATAGATCCAGAGAAAACTATAGCTTGAAAGGGTGATGCAGCCCAGTGTTCACTGCAGTGCTGTTTACGATAAACCAAAACATGGGAGCAGCCTAAATGTCCACCAGCAGAGGAGGAAGAAAGAAAAGTGGCGCAGACCTACAATGGCATATTACTCAGCCATTCAGAAAGATGAAATCACGTTATCTGCAGCAACGTGGATGGACTTAGAGATGATCACAGTAAGCAAGTCAGACAGAGAAAGACAAATGCATCACACCACTTATATGAGGAGTCTTAAACAAACGAACTTATTTACAAATAGAAGCAGACTCACAGAAAACAACTTATAGTTACCAAAGGGGAAAAGTGAAAGAGGGCATAAGTTGGGAACTTGGAATTGATACATAATATTGCTTTTTAAAAACATAACCTACAAAGACCTACTGTCTTTGTAGGAAATCTAGCCTACAATAACCTAAAAGGGAAAAGAATTTGAAAAAGAATAGGTATGCATATGACTGAATCACTTTGCTGTCCACCTGAAACTAAAACATTGTAAATTAAACTCCAATATGAAATAAAAATTAAAAACTAAACATGTTCTTATAATCTAGCACAGCCTAAGCTAGGGGTCTACTCTCCAATATGCCGATGTCTTTCTGCTCCCACCACTTACCGAGTTCTCAGGTTTGTTTTTAATTAGTTGAACTCAGGAAATTTAATTGAATACAAGCATACCTTGTTTTCTTGCTTGAGTTTATTGTGCTTTGAACACACTGGGTTTTGTATAAATTGAAGGTTTGTGGCAACCCTGCAGTGTCAGGTAATGTCAGCAGTTCTTGGCAATAAAGTATTTTTAAGGCATTTACGTTGTTTTTTAGACATGCTATCGCACTTCATAGTGTATGGTGTAAACACAACTTCATACCCGCTGGGAAACCAAGAGTTCATGTGACTCACTTTACTCGGATGTGTGCTTTATTGTGGTGGTCTGGAGCTGAACCTGCTTTGTGTAAAGTTGTGAAAAGTGTGAAAAGTTGTAAAAGTGTGAAAAAAGGCAAATGTTTCTAAGAAAACTAAAGTGAATACTTTGCAATGACCCAAATAAATGTGAGCCACTAAACACAAAAGACATCAACAAGCTGCTGAGCTGGCCAAGGCCTCTGTTAAAAGAAAAAAAGAAAAGGAGTCTAAAAATGCAGAAGGAGTTTACACTCAAATTTGTTCTGCAAAGATCTATAATTTCTCATTCCCCACTAAAGAAACAGAAATTGGGAATTATGATGGTGTGGTTAATGTGAAAAAGGCTCACAGGAAACTAGCCAACCAACACATATGTCCCTGTACTAAAAAAAGTCAATGTGTGAATGTCAGTTATGTTTTAAGTTAAAGATGTTTAAGATATGAACTTGTAAATGACTTTTTCAAGTAACTCAGCAACCAACCAAGCCTGACACGAGGGCTCCTGCCACAGCAGCAGCAGGATGAACGAACACAGTTAACTAAAGTAAGATAAGTCTTCCTCGTTGAGGGGTCCCTGGTTAGCTTAACACAAAAGTCAAAGTGAGAAGTCAAAGTGAAATGTGTATACCTAAACATTCCATTCCAATGTAAAATACACCATGTTTAACGATAAAAAATAAAAGATGCTGTGTTTATTTAATAAGAACAGCAATTGTACGTGGCTTTAAAGTGATTTTTTTTCTTGGTGTATTTCTTCTAGCTTTTTATTATTTCAACATCGACTGCTGACTGTCATTTTTCAAAATTATATAAACCTACACACAGGGCAACGCTCACCACAGTATGACTGATTTACGGTCTTGAATTAAATATCCTCTTCATCCTCTCCGTTTTGATTTATGTTTGGTCATGGTATATATAATTTCTCCATCCTTTAAAGTTTTGTTTTCCGACAAATCATGACTCCATTGTTAACCTTATTCCTTGTCAGAATCTTCAGTTTGTCTGAGCTCAGATTGAAAAACAGTGTTTTAAACCATCTTCTTAACACGTCAAGATTTTGTGTTAAACTTTTCTTAAGAATTTCATTCCATGCCTTTGCCTCATGGCCAACATATCTTTGATTTACTCTATAGGGTCTATATTTTTATTTTCTAATTTTTTCCAAAATAGAACTCAAACCCTTTTGCATAAGAGATAGATTTAAACATTTCAGAATTCTTTGATCCATAGATTGGATCAAGAATATTATTCTTGGGAGGGGGAGGTAAAGTAGAGGGGAGAGCACCAAAAAAAGACCCTTTAAATTCCTGACAATTAGGGGGTACAGACCAGTTACCCAGAAAGAGTATGAGAGTCTCAATTTTATTCTTCATGTATTTCCTTATCAGAAGTACAATTAATGATAAAGACCATCTTTGATCAAGTCCAAGTCTGTTCCATTCATACTGACTTTTTAAGAGTAATAAACTGGTACAAACGAGACTTTTTTACGAAGTTCTACTTATTTGCCAGGAGCAGTCAGTGGCAATGGAGCCATATTCAGGGGCACATGAGCCATGCAGCCACCCAGGACCCTGTGCTCAGAAGGGCCCGGGCTTGTTTACGGTTGCTGCCATCATCCTGAAGCTCTTACTAAGATTTGCACAGGGGGCTTCATGGTTCCATTTCCCTGGGCTCTGGAAACTTCACAGCTGGTGACAGGCAGCCCTCCAAAGTCCTGCTCTGTGTTCTCCCCCTCACTGATGCTCTAACTTAGTGTCACTCTTTGGGGAGGTAACATTTTAGAAATTGGACATGTTTCAATACTGCAGACCTGTCTGCCGATCTATTTTTCTCTATTGAGAAAGAACTTAAGTTTTAAAAAACTCTTGAGTTGCAGAGGCTATCCACCAGTGCTCCTAAAATACAGATTATACGATTTGTCTCCTTGGTGTTCAAGTCACACATCACTTCCTGTAAAGCTTTCAACACCCACTTTCCGATAGAGAACTACTGAGACTTGTCCCTTTGAGAAAAGGTCTGCTTACTTATCAATGATTCCTGGAAGGGTTTGCCTCTGATCTTGTTTTGGTTCATTTAAAGTGAAAGGAGGGAACTTCCCTGGCGGCCCAGTGTCTAAGACTCCACACTCCCAATGTGGGGAGCTCAGGTTTTATCCAAGGCTAGGGAGCTAGATCCCACGTGCTGCACAACTGAGAGTTCGCAGGCCCCAGCTAAAGACCCCACCTGCCGGAGATAAGACCCAGAGCAGCCAAATAAATAAGTATAAAAATTTAGATCGTGTTTTAAAAAGTACAATGAGCACTCAGTCAGCTGCCAAGTGGTCTAAGTGCAGAATCCTTCTAGAGTTTTATCCCCCCAATCTTGCATAGTCTCACTAATCCCACCTTCAATAGCCAAAGGATTTTAGCAGCTCATTCTTTGAATTGTCCTGAAGCACTTCATCACTTTCATAGAAATAATTCTCATGCTTATAAAATTCATTTTTTCAAACCAGTTATTGTACAGTTAAAGTTTTCAATTACAACAGGATCAGCTCACACTCATGGGACTGGGATGACCCATGGATTTTAGTAAGCTTGGCCATTCATTGGCTAGGAGCAGCGGGTCCCGGGCGTTCCAGCCTGGAGTGACCCACGAGCTGTGAGTCACCCAGCAGTGTGCTGCCGGCTCCCATCAGCCCCCTCTGCAGAGGCTAGGAGAATGCGGGCGCATCTGTGCCTAAGTGCAGCTAGACTGAGGTTAAGCTAGGTCACTGTTACAGTAGTAACAGTGATGTGACCTGTGTGTTCAGTCGTGTCCTACTCTTCGCGACCCCGTGGACTGTAGCCCGCCAGGCTCCTCTGTCCATGGGATTCTCCAGGCAAGAAGACTGGAGGGAGTTGCCATGCTCTCCTCCAGGGGGTCTTCCCGACCCAGGGATCGAACCCTTGGCCCTCATGTCTCCTGAAAGGTCTTCACCACCAGTGGCACTAGGGAAGCAGTAACGGTACAACACCCCGAGTCCAGAGCTCGCCGCGTGTCCCCTCTATGCTAGACGGCGGCGTTATCACACCAGCTTGCCGTTACTCCGCACCTGAGCACCCTGGGCTTGTTTCTTTCCCCCCCTGGACTGACTGGCGTGGCTTCAGCAATGAAAACTAACACCCTTCTCTCCCAGCCTTGTCACATGCAGACTCGCCTGCAAGCAACCTACTAACTTCATAGCGTGCTAGTCCCCGCCGTCTCAACTTCAATAGCGAAAAGATTTTGGCCGCTTAGAGTGCTGTCTCACTCTGAAGAGCAGAAAGTGCATGATGGTGACTAGCGGGGTGCGGGTTTCAGTGGCTGCCCGAGTCCAGGAGGGCCAGAAGCGGGGCTGGGACGAGGAGTGGGCAGGCTCCGAAAGCCCTGGTCCTCCCCAGGCTTGGCCTCCACTCGCTGTGGAATCCGGGACCACCTACAGCGTGGGCTGCTCCTCTGGGAAACGAGCGTCAGCATTCAAGCCCATCTAGCCCGGCGGGTGCAGCCGCCAGAGCAGGCACGTGATAAATGCTAAATGAACAAGCACAGGAATGCGTGGATACCTGGCAGGACGGCATAGGGTCGAATGAGGTGGTGGCTTGGAAAACGCTTGGGAAATAACAAAGAATTTTTCACAGGTGCAAGGCTGGCATTACTGCTCCCAGAATCTAACAGCTATGCTCATGGCACTTCCCAACTGGGAAGGGTCTCGGGCAGTCATGCTATTTTTCCACTGAGGTCTCGTTGAAGGATTTCAACTGATCTTGAAGACTGAAAGGGCACATACCTCTAGATATCTAACCAACTTTTGTTTTCTTTGCTGAAGTGGTCCATCATTCTGACCATCTCTGGTTTGAACACTCATCTGAGTAATTCTACACGGATTCCCCCACGGTCTCGTTGTTCATCATGCAGGTCAGCTGTGAGCCGGGTGTAGCACTACAGTAGGTCAAGGTTTCTTTCTTTCTTTCTTTCTTTCTTTGGCTGGACCATGCAACATATGGGATCTTAGTCCTCGGACCAGGGATTGAACCTGGTTCCAATTCCTGCATTGGAAACTCAGAGTCTTAACCACTGGACCGAGGAAGTCCGAGAGCAGGTCAAGGTTTTGAGCGAGTGGCTGATAGCCTTATCTTGTGTTATGCCTCAGTCAGTCCAGAACTGTCCTTGCCTGCAACTAATCATTCCCTGAGATCTGCTTTCTACCATTCAGTGCGAACAGACGCGACAGGGCGAGGCCTGGGGAGGCAACAGGGCTGCACCTCCACACGGTGGTGCCCCGTGGTTGCCATGGTTTCTGCAGTTGGCACATGCCCTGGAAGGGGTAGCTCTCTCCACTGAGAACCAAGGATGCGGCAGGATGTTCTGGCTGGTAAGGGGGGACTGTGAAGAAGGAAGGGGGTGCGTGAGGCTTGTCCAAGAGGCCTGGGGGGCTCGAGGCCTTTATGGGCCCCAGTTGCCCACAGGTGGAGAATCCACCTGCAATGCACGAGTCTGATCCCTGGGTCAGGAAGACCCCCTGGAGGAGAGGCCTGGGAAATTCCACGGACAAAGGGGCCTGGCAGGCTGCAGTCCACGGGGCCACAAAGAGCGGAACTCGACTGGAGTGGCTGAGCACACACGGACACGCCACAGCCCTCTGGGAATACAAGCTGAACCAGGCCAGTCACTTCCCCCGTCCTCACTGTCTGAGGCTGCCTTTCTGCCAGCTTCTCCCCAATCAAAGCTGCCCCTGGCATTTATTTTAACTTTATTTTATTTGCAAAACAGGATGAGGTTGGAGGATGTGGAAGAAAGAGCTTTCCTCACCAAAGAATCGGTAACTACAACAGAGGGGACTCAGGCCAGGGGAGCCATCAACTCTTCGCACAGACACTAGCGTCTCTTCCCATGGAAACTTCTGGGCCTGGCCTGGCCACTTCCCCTCGCTCAACATGAGTAGCCAGTGATCCCAGCCCAAGTTTGCCTGTATTCTACAGCTCACTGAGGATTCTCCAGTGCACGATAAGCAAATGAAAACAGTATCACTGGCACTGATTTATAGGGAGACAGTGCCATGGTTCAAGGCACAGGCTTCAGAATCAGCTGTGTGAGTTGTGGTTTCATTGCTGACTTGCTGTGTGGTCGGGTGAGGAATGTGCCCGCAGGACTTCTGTGAGGAAGTAAGAAGGTAAGCATTAGTTGCTCATCTGGTTCCAACTCTCAGCGACCCCATGGACTGTAACCCTCCAGGCTCCTCTGTCTATGGAATTCTCCAGGCAAGAATACTGGAGTGGGTTGCCATTCCCTTCCCCAGGGGATCTTCCCAACCCAGGGATCGAACCGGGAACTCCCACATTACAGATTCTTTACTGTCTGAGCCACCAGGGAAGCCAAACTTGGCCAGCATCTGGTAACACATACCTCTGATTTTGTTGTTCAGTCGCTAAGTCACTTCCAATTCTTTGCAACCCCGTGGACTACAGCACGCCAGGCTCCTCTGTTCTCCATTGTTTCCCAGTTTGCTCAGATTCATCTCCATTGAGCCAATGGTGTCATCCAACATCTCCTCCTCTGTTGTCCCCTTCTCCTCTTGCTCTCAATCTCTCCCAGCATCAGGGTCTTTTCCAATGAGTTGGCTCTTCACATTAGGTGACCAAAATATTGGAGCTTCACTTACAGCATCAGTCCTTCCAATGGATAATCAGGGCTGGAGTTCCTTTAGGATTGACTGGTTTGATCTCCTTGCTGTCCAAGGGACTCTCCAGAATCTTTTCCAGCATCACAATTCAAAAGCATCAATTCTTTGGCACTCAGCCTTCTTTATGGTCCAACTCTCATACCTCTGATATCACTGATAAAAATGCAACCTTCAGAATGTCAGAACAGTCTTAATGTGTCTCTTAACACAAGACAATTGTTAGACCTCCATGTGAAGGCTATCTAAAGGGATGCTTTGAGAACTAGAAGGACACGAGCGTTCTGACTGTTTTATTTCCCGGGTATTTGTTTATCTGGCTGCACCTGGTCTCTGCTGTAGCGTGTGGTGTGCAGCTCCCTGACCAGGGACTGAGCCCCAGCCCCTTGCGCTGGGAGCACAGAGTCTCAGCCACTGGGCTACCCAGGGAAGTCTTGAGGACGTTCGTTGAATTAGAAAATCTGAAGTTTCTAATTTAAAATGGGTTGGTTGGCTTAACATTAATATTTAATGTGACTTAGCTAGAAAAAATTTCAGGTCACTTGAGAAAGTTAAAAATAGCATTTTAAGTCAGCAGAAACAGTGAACAAATGAAGCGTCTCATCACGACCAGAAAGCTGTCTATGCTTTGTGAGCTCCCTGCTGTGCACAGCAAGCTCCACGGAATCGCTATTTCTCAGGCAGAGAGAATAAGCTTCCTTGTAAGAACCCAATCCCTGACAGAATTTACATTTTAAAGCAAGGTAATGCACACTTGTCTTCTCAAAGGCTTATTATGTTGTTTAAAATGCATGATGTATGAATATTAAATCACAAGAGCTATAACAAATATTATCACCTAATTGTCATGTAGATTTCTTCCAAGGAAAAGAACTAAAAATATACACAAATACACTCAAATTACCCAAGCTATATTGGGTTCTTCTGGAATTTTTTAAAAACATATTTTATATTTAACCCATATGCTTCTCATGTGATTTTCCTTTTTATGGAAATGCAAGATCTGTTTCAGGCATTTGGAAGAAACTGGGTCTATGATATGGGAAGGGAAGCAGGATTTAATAGTTCCATTCTGAATCATGCTTGAAAATTACTTAGAATGGCTTATAAATGAAACCTTTTCCAAAATGAGCGCCGTTAGAACAGAAAGAAGGCAAGCAGGGCTAAATGAAAGTATATAATGAACAAAATTTCCATATATTTTGAAATAATGCATTGACTTTTAGCACCAATGACTGCTGAATTTTATTACCAAATAACTGAGCTATAAAGTATTTTTAACTCATAGAGTCCTTGAGCTAATGCCTGCTCCTGTAACACTTAGCTAAATGTCAACATGTGGCTCAAGTAAATAAAGCTTCCCTGGTGCTCAGGCAGCAAAGACTCTGCCTGCAATGCAGGAGACCCAGGCTCAATCCCCAGGTGGGGAGGATCCCTGGAGAAGGGAGTGGCAACGAACTCCGGTATTCTTGCCTGGACAATTCCATGGACAGAGGAGCCTGGTGGGCTGCAGTCCATAGGGTCGAAAAAAAGTTGGACACGACTGAGTGACTAACGCTTTTCACTTTCCAACATCAGTACAAGTTAGTGGATGGCATTTCAGCAGGAAAGAGAAGCACGCCAGAAACAGAGGATTGTTCTTTGCTTGAGGGGAGGGGAGAAATGGGAAGAAAACTGGGGTAAAAAGACCTTATCTGTCTCACAGGATGGAAGTGGATGGTCAAAAACAGTCGTTTCAGGACAGGGTGGGCCCAGGGATGGGAGACCCGGAAGGGAGACCTAGGAGTCGGGTGGGGCCCTCACCCTCCTGCGTCCTGGGCTCCCAGGCCTGAGCCTGGGGGTGTCTGTGCCGCTCGGATGGACCAGCATCCTTATTTCTGCCACGTCTGCCTCCTCTGCCAGGACACCCGAGCCTGCCCAGGACAGCTAGTGGCAGTCCTGCCATCCCCTGCCTAGCCCCCGAGCCCCAGGGCAGACGGGAGGTGTGGGGGGCTGAGAGGAAGTCAGGGGACAAACTGGAGCTACGGCTCTCATTCCTCCAGTTATTCACGACTGGACAAGTGAGTGAGTGAGCTTACGGACAGGTATCCACTTACACAGTGAGTAAGCTGCCTTGGGAGAAACTAGACTAGGCGTGGTGACGGTCATGGCAGCTCCTGCCAACTCACTGGCCGTGGCTGCCTCGAGATGGTTGTTGTTAAAGATGTGGGTATCCTGGGCTCGGTGAGAAGGATGCCAGGGGTTGTACCAGGGGCTGCTGGGAGCACAGACGGGGAGTTTCCCTCATTTAGGAAGCAGCATTTGAGCTTCCCCGGTGGCTCAGCAATAAAGAATCCGCCTGCGATGCAGGAGGTACAAGAGACTTGAGTTCAGTCCTTGGGTCTGGAAGATCCCCTGGAGGAGGGATCCCCTGGAGGCAACCCAGTCCAGTCTTCTTGCTGGGAAAACCGTGGACAGAGGAGCCGGGAGGCTACAGTCCATGGGGTCACAAAGAGACACAATTTGAGCAGGGACTTGAAGGTCAGGGGGCACTGGGTGCTCTGGAAAGGGGACAGGGCAGGGACGAGGTCGCCACACGAAGGGAAGCGTGTGGGCACGAGCAGGAAGGGGAGAAGTTCCTGCCAAAGGGGCCCGGCGGAGGTGGGCGAGCCGGCAAAGGGGCCTGCGGGGTGCCTGCTAGAGAGGGGCCCACACTTTCTCAGATTATGGATTCTTTTCATGTTCTCCACTCCCTGGTGCCCATCCCTACTTCGAAGCTTTTTCAAGTCTCCATGTCTCAGCAGAACCTCAGTGAAGACTCGATAGAGAATCGTGTAGCTGGTGGTGCTCAGGAAGAAGCGTTAAGTGTGCTTATGAAGAACTGTTGTGAGCTCCATGAAGAAACACCTCTCTCCAGCTCAGAAGTGTCTGAACCAATCACGTCATCTCAGGAGCCAGAGTCAAGTCACTGGCCAACTGGCGACACCTGCATCGCCAGAAGCCGCTCTTTCCTGCACATGGAGTGACTTTCTAGACAGAATCCTCCAAACTCCAGGTGAAAGAGCTTGTCAGCAAGGTAACCAGCATCACATCATCAGGAGACTTTAAGGCGTAAATTAGGGCATGGTTACATAAACTGCGTGGCCACACTGTCTTCCCCCCTCCATTGGTTTTGCTCTTTAAGAGTTGTAACATGACTATAATAGACTTACCATCGGGTGTTATTTTTGAAAGATATGCTTATGGAGCTGTTTGAAGAGCTGCATCGTCTGCAAAAGTTGGGTGCCAGGAAGGTGCTTTTCCTACTGAGGAAGTGTCCAGGCCTGTCACTTCTGCACAAACCACTTGATTTGGTTGCAAGTTTTTTTTTCTTCATTTTAAATGCTCGCACGTATAAATCCAAAAGCCATTAAAAGGTCACCTCCCTCAAGTCCTGGGAAGATGGTGCCTTTTAAGATTAAGCCCACTCATAGCTTTTACCCAAGCACCTTCGTCTTTCACACATTTCCATAGAACACAAATCATGGCAACTTTAAAGCAGCAGTGGAGAAGCACTTCCTGGTGGTCCACGGCTGAGATGCCTCGCTCCCAGTGTGGGGGCCCAGGTTTGATCCATGGTTAGGGAGCTAGATCCCACAAGCCACAAGTAAGACCTGGAACAGGCAAGTGAATTTTCTTTCTTTCTTTCTTTCTTTTTAAAGTAATAATGGGCTTCTCTGGTGGCTCAGACAGTAAAGAACCCGCCTGCAATGTGGGAGACCTGGGTTTGGTCCCTGGGTCGGGAAGATCCCCGAGAGGAGGGCATGGCAACCCATACCAGTGTTTTGGCCTGGAGAATCCCCATGGACAGAGGAGCCTGGTGAGCTACAGTCCTTGGGGCCACAAAGAGTTGCACACGACTGATGGACTGACGAGGACCTTCCCGGTGGTTTAGCAGCTAAGACTCTATGATCTCGACGGAGGGGGCCCAACTAACAACACAGCTGAAGAGCCTGCATTCCACAGCTAAGAGCTGGCACAGCCAGGAGAAAAAAAGCAATAATGAGAAAGTGCTATTTGGACCAGGAACCGGGAGGCCATTCATGCAGAAGTCAGTATAGAGGCAGCAGCACAGCCTCAAAACTCAGGCTGGCTGCTCCTCAGGCGGACATGAACCCGGCCCGCTTGCTGGCAACGCTCTACGCATGCTTTATGTGGCTGAGCACCAGATTTAGACAGAAAAAGCAGTGTAAACTTCTTGCAAATTAACACCAGTTAGTGGATGGTACACTTTTTCTTTTTTCCGTGCTTAGATGTTTAGTGCTGGAGAGAAAAAAAGGATAAAAGCAGAGATGGGCACTGTTTTAACTCTTCATAGGACAGTTCAAATCTGTCATTTTGGTGTCATGACACTAAGGGAAAAAAAAAGATCTCTTTCTCTTTGGCCAACATGGTTCTTCCTAGAACTGCGTCCGTTTTTAACACGGCAGCAACGTCGCCTTTGTGATATCAGCAACTGAGAAAGAGCTCTGTCCCAGCAGAGTCAAGGACGCGGCCCCTTCCCCGCGGAGGCTCCGCCCTCCCCGCGGCCCAAAGGCCTCGCACTTTGTGTGTGTGTCCAACCAGTGGAAAGAAAAGTCACCTCCAGAAAAGAAAGATCCACACAAACGAACCACAGAGCCAAACTTTTAGATATGGAAATCACTTAAAATCTTTGAAAACAGAAAGCTGAGGTCTTCAGAAGGAAAAAGACACCAGGATTCTTTGAAAAAGAGCCCCCAGCTTATCTCCCTCTTTCAGTTTGACTGAGAGCTGATGGGCCACTGACACAACAGTGAATCCGTGTAGGTACAGCCAAACCGCAAAGCCTGGAAAACAGATTCAGATTCACCCTTCTACTCAGTAAGCTAGGAGTCATCACCAGCATGAGACAAAGCGGTCCCCACTCAGGGCCCGACGGAGCTGCCCCACGGTTCTAAAGCAATTCCGAGATCCGCTGCTGGGGCTGCTGGCGGTCTAAAGAGGCAGGAAAGCAAAAGCACCCAGAATAAAGGTGTCCCTGGAGGGGCTTTGTGGTTTTGCAGAGGGGAGGAGGCTGTGGGGCCCTTTAAATAGAATGCGTGCACATGGCTCAGACGGTGAGCAGTCTGCCTGTGATGCTCTGCGAAGGTCCCCTGGAGGAGGGCATGGCAACCCACTCCAGCATCCTTGCCTGGAGAGTCCCATGGACAGAGGAGCCTGGGAGGATACAGTCCATGGGGGTGCAGAGTTGGACAGGACTGAGCAACTAACACTTTCACTTTCATATATTTATAGGGCTTTCCCGGTGGTGCAGATGATAAAGAATCTGCCTGCAATGCGGGAGACCTGGGTTTGATCCCTGGGTTGGGAAGATCCCCTGGAGAAGGAAATAGCAACCCACTCCAATACTCATGCCTGGAGAATTCCACAGAAAGGGGAGCCTGGAGGACTACAGTCCATGGGGTTGCAAAGGGTCAGACAGGACTGAGCAAATAACACTTTCACTTCACTTTTCATATATTTATTTTTCTGGCAAGAGTGTCTAGAGCTTTTAGAAATTTCTGGAAGAGATCCCTGACCTCCCTGCTTCCCATAATACAGCAAATAATCTCCAGAGCCAGAAGAAGCCCTCAACATCAGTGACAAAGTTCCTTGTAACTACACAATAAAACAGGGTGTTTTACCTTCGCAGAAAGAAGCTATCCTATCACAACTGGTGGGGCATCCGTGCTCAAGCAGCGGCGCAGCAATAAATCTCGACCGTGATTTTACACTGTAGAACCATCCTCCCGGCTCCATAGATGCATCCTGTGCAGTGACTATAAAGAGGCTTCTCGTAAAGAGGATCAAAGGACAGCTGCCGCCGCTGCGGCTGAGTCGCTTCAGCCGTGTCCGACTCTGTGCGACCCCCTAGTCGGCGGCCCACCAGGCTCCCCCGCTCCTGGGATTCTCTGGGCAAGCTACTGCCTCATTAATTTGGTCCAGAATCAACGAACTGCCCTCAACAAATACTAGTTCCTCAAGGATTAACCAGACAATTTTGTTTGTTGTCCTGAAATTTATAAGAGTTTTGTGGGGTGGGGTTTGAAGCGCAGGTTGCTTTAGAAAAAAAAGAAACACCCAAATCCAGAAATCTGAGGGAATGCCTTGACTTCAGCCAGTCCCGAGGTCAGTGTTGACACTGTCTCCAGGGCTCAGTGCTGGGATTTGAGGCCTAACCCCGTCGTGAGGAGCCTGAAGGCAAAAGGGCACGAGACACGTGTAAATCAGGAGAGAGAGTCTGCAGAGAGAGAGGGTACAGCCCACGAACCCGACGTGCGGACTGAACGGAAACCCACCCAGCAAGGAGGCCTCTCGGGAGGAAGCAGGAGCGGCTGTTGCCCTCTGCGCATCCCTGCTCACCGGGAGGCGGGTGACTCGGCGCAGAGCCTGGACCCAGCCCAGGCCTCTGCGCCGGAGGGAGCGCCCGCGGCCACTTACCTGAGGCAGGCGGCTGGTCACCCGGGCC
>SJYB01007906.1:14357-29587 GCA_006408585.1 Antidorcas marsupialis | reverse complement strand
GAATATATCTCTCTTCTGGTTCATTCATTTTTTATTCACTCCGTCGTGCCTGCCGTATGCCAAGCATAGTGATGGATGTGGGAGACAAAAGGGTGAGACTCCTGGTGTCTGTCTTCAGGTCCACTCACCAAGGGCCTCCCCTTTCCCTGGCTACTCTTCCACCTCCCTCACTTCCTCTTTTTCCTCTCGGTTCGCAAAGATGTCCTCTCCTGAGGCTTTTTCCTTTGGTCTTTTCTCCTTCGTGCCTTTCTTCACTCCCTTAACTCCTGTGTCTCAAGTCTCTTATAGGACAAAAGTCTCTTAATTCCTACCCCCAGTCGAAAACTCTCTCTTGAGCTACAGAACTGATTTTGCAACAACTGACCAGTTATTTGTACCTGGATGTCCCACAGTATCTCAATATAATCCAAGAAGACACTTCTCTAACTTTCCATCACTCCCACCCCCTCCTGCCTTACCCCTCTTGACCACCTTATCCTTGTGACTGCAATGCTTATGTGAACAAAAACACTCTTTCCCAGGATAAAAGTATGGTTTGTTTGACTTCACCCATGCCCCTGACCTTCCACGGCCAATCAGTGGTCAGTTTCTACAGATTCTACAGCCAGGCTGTGTCCCACGGATGTCTCTTTATTTTCATTCCTGCCTCCACCCTGGCTGAGTCTCTCCTGGACTGTTAAAAAGGCTTTTATCTGGTTTTCATGCTCCTGGCTTTTCCTATTTTTTAAAAAATATTCTACTGAGTATTTTCCCAGGTGCCGCAGTGGTAAAGAATCCACCTGCCCATGCAGGAGATGCAAGAGACTTGGGTTCGATCCTTGGGTCGGGAAGATCCCCTGGGGTAGGAAATGGCAACCCACTCCAGTATTCTTGCCTGGAAAATCCCATGGACAGAGGAGCCTGGCGAGCTATAGTTCATGGGGTCACAAAGAGTTGGACACGACTAACCACACACACACAAATTGAGTATTTATATACTATTTTTTTAAGCACTCTTTATTTATTTATGGCTGCACTGGGTCTTCATTGCTGCATATGGGCTTTCTCTAGAGCATGGACTTAATATTTGTGACGCACAGGCTTACCTGAACCTGTGTCCCCTGCATTGGCATGTGGATTCTTAACCACTGGATCAACAGGGAAGTTCCTGACTTTTCCTCTTTTTAATGCAGAACTCCCAGCAGGCCTTTTTCTTGTATGCAAACTCTTCAGGGATTCACATTATCACCAGAATAAAATACAGAATCCCAAAGTTGACATCTAAGGGCTCATCAAAACAGGCCTGTCCTTTGCCACATATTCTATTTTTCAACAACACAGGCCATTTCCTTCTCCAGGGAATGAATCATAAGATTGAGGCAAAAAGAGTTGATTTCCCATGGCTACATCTTCCAGGGCCTAGCACAGAGCTTTGTATGGAATCGCAACAAAATGAAACAGAAAAACTATCAACTTAGAATGAGAAGCCCCAGTCACTAACTGTTATTGTAACCTAATCTTTCTCAGCCTGTTTATCTGTTGTTTCCTTCCTCATGATGCTTACTGTATATCAAGTAGATATATATGTGCAAGTTTTGACAGACAGTAAAAATAACCTATGAGAATTTGTTTAGTCAATAATATTTATTCATTGAAAGGGAAACAGTTGAGGAGGATCACAGAGGGAACATGAGAAGCTACTCAGGAATAAGAAAGCACAGTGGTAAGCACTGCTACAGAAGGCTTCTTCTAAGTTGCCTAAAGGTTCTCCCCTCCAGTTGCACCTGGTCACATGGTGGAAACAGTCCTCTGGCCCAGTCCTTGCATGAGTGGGGCAAGGGACAAGAGTGTAAATGGAGGCCCCTTTACCGAATGCCACATACCTGCATCAACACAAAACCACAAAATATGAACTATGGTTTTATACAACTGAAAGTTTCACCAAAGTCGACTGAATTAATTTTACATAAATTAGGGTATACCTTGATAAGACTAGCAATATAAAGTAATAAAATAAACATAATTCTTTTTTTAAATAATTTAAAAAATTTTCTCTTTGACTATTCTGAGTTTTTATTGTTGCGTGGGCTTTTACCTAGTCACGGTGGGTGGGCACTGCAGTGGTTTTTCTTGTTGTGGAGCATGGGCTCTAGGGCACACCGGCTTCAGTAGTTGTGGTACGTAAGCTCAGTAGTTGTGGCTCACGGGCTTAGTTGCTCCTCAGCATATAGGATCTTCTTGGACCAGGGATAGAACCCATGTCTCCTGAATTGGCAGATGGACTTTTTACCACTAAGCCACCAGGGAAGTCCTCAGAAACATAATTCTAAAATTATCATACAGTCCATGAAATTATTTCTCTTGTGCTCATTTTGGCAAAACCTCTAATGATGTGTGCGTGAAAGTTGTTCAGTTGTGCTGAGCGACTCTTTGCGACCCCATGGACTATACAGTCCAAGGAATTCTCCAGGCCAGAATACTGGAGTGGGTAGCCTTTCCCTTCTTCAGCTAATGATGTGTGGTAAGTGTAAAATGCACATGAAGTTTGAAGACTTGTTGCAGAAAAAAAAAAGAAATGCACAATTTTTCACTGAAATATATATTTATTATATATTGAAATGATAATATTTTAAATACATTGGTAAATAAACTATATTATTAAAATTAATCTTACCAGACTTCCCTGGTGGTAGTGGACACAGGTTTGATCCAGGAAGATTCCACAAACCACAGGGCAACTAAGTCTGTGTGCCAAAACCATCGAAGCCCGAGCACCAATAGCCAGTGCTTCCCAACAAGAGAAGCCACCGCAATGAGAAGCCTCTGCTTGTGGCAATTAGTAAAAGCCTACAAGTAGCAACCAAGACCCAGCAGAGCCAAACATAAATAAATACTTAAAAAAAATTAATCTCACCTATACCTTTTACTTTTTAAGATATACGAAAAAAAGTTTAGTTATATTTTTAGCTTGCGTTATATTTCTATAGCATAGTGCAGACCTAAGGATTAAAAATTAAAATGAATTTGAAGTATATAAAATCTGAATAACTCAAAAATTTTAACGAATGTAAAATATAAAAATTTAAATTATCTTTCAAGTTTTCACAAATAATATTTCTTCTAAGACACTGAAAAATATTAAAGTTAAGGGCCTTCCCTGGCAGCCTAGTGGTTAGAACTCTGAGCTTCCACTGCAGGGGGTGAGAGTTCAGTCCTTGGTCGGGGAACTAAGATCCCACATCGCACATGATGTGGCCAAAAAAATAATTTTAAAGTTTTTTTCAATTAAAAGGAAAAATATAAGTCATAATTAATGAATATCAAACATTTAAATACATTAAAGTGAATCCAAACTTTTAATTTTTAACAAATAGTTTAAACAGAATGACATATTAATTTCTATAAAACAGAACTATTTATAATTCTAGGATTATATATATACTGATTTGACAAAGAATTATGCACATCGCAGATACATTTATGAAAATTTAAGAGTCATATGAGTCTTTTAATATTGAAAAAGTTCATTTTCTAAACTGTCATGTACAATGCTGTGAATATTTGGTAAGCTATGAGTACATCAAGAAGAAAGAAAATTGATGATCTGCGCTACTGGGAAACCATACTTTATTTTTCAGGAATCTGTTGTCTCTCTACTATGGTATATTGATGGTAGAGAAGGCCTTGGTGGCTCAGAGGTTAAAGCGTCTGCCTCCAAGGCAGGAGACCTGGGTTCGATCCCTGGGTGGGAAGATCCCCTGGAGAAGGAAATGGTAACCCACTCCAGTATTCTTGCCTGGAGAATCCCATGGACAGAGGAGCCTGGCAGGCTACAGTCCACGGGGTTGCAGAGAGTCGGACACGACTGAGCGACTTCACTTCACTTCAGAGAAGGCCTTATCCTAATCACAAGAACTTGTGAACATGTTACTTTTTATGGCAAGAGAGAGTTTACAGGTATGATTATGGTAAGGATCATGAAATGGGGGGAATTATCTTTGTGGGCCCAGTGTAATCACAAAGGTTCATATGAGAAAAAGGAAGGATGGTCAGAGAGAGAAAGAGAGAGATTGGAAGATGCTACATCACTGCCTTTAAAGATGGAGAATAGGGCCACAGCCAAGAAATATACTTGGCCTCCAGAAATTAGAAAAGGGGAGGAACCAGATTCTTTTAGAGCTTCCAGAAGAAACAGAGACCTGCTAACACCTCAGTTTTAGAACTTCTGACCTCCAGAACTGTAAGATAATAGACGCACAAAGTCCTAACCATCGGACAACCAGGGAAGTCCTTGTTTTTTTTTCTCTTAATAATAAAGTGGTCTGTTCCTCCCTGAATGCCAAAGCAATCTTCCAACATAGAGGCACACAACCCACAACCTTCATTGCATTTTGTCACAGTCCCCTTTTGAGAACAGGTTAACAGATGGAGAACAGGGTTTCTAAAGGCTTGAATACAGTTAGTAATAAGAATAGATATTTAGGGTTATAAGTGGGAGTGGGACTGGGACTGGCACTGAATACAAGATCCTCAGTGGCAAAGATTCCTGAGAGTTCTTTAAATAATTTATTATTTATGTGTCTGTGATATATGAGGCCCTGTAGCTCAGTGGTAAACAATCTACCTGCCAAAGCAGGAGACACCCGCTCAATCGCTTGTCAGGAAGATTCCCTGGAGAAGGAAATGGCAACTCACTCCAGTGTTCTTGCCTTGGAGCCTGGAGGGCTACAGTCATTGGGTTGCAAAAGAGTCAGACACGACTTAATGACTGAAACAATAACAAAGTATAGGTTGCAGAGCAGGCACTTCTTGCTTGAAAGCAGGGTAAAACAAAGCAGGAAAAGAGTGAATCAGTTGTTGTTTGTTTGCGTGTGCGCTGAGTCGCTTCAGTCATGTCCAGCTCTGTGATCCTATGGACTATAGCCCACCAGGCTCCTCTGTCCATAGCATTCTCCAGGCCAGAATACTGGAGTGGATTGCCATGCCCTTCTGCAGGCGATCTTCCCGTCCCAGGGATCAAACCTGCACCTCATGTCTCCTGCACTGGCAGGAAGGTTCTTTACCACTAGTGTCACCTGTTTGCTTGTTTAGCACTGATCTAATTAATTTCAAATCTAGAAGCAAAGGCATTGATAGAAGACCTCTTTATGATTAGAAGATCACAGAATCTTGTAAAAGTTTTCAAACCAATAGTTTGATTATACTTTTTAAAAAACTTTGAATTTATTATTATTATTATTTTTGGCTGCACTGGGTCTTCATTGCATCACTCAGGCTTCTAGTTGGGGTGGGTAGGCTTTGTTGCCCTGAAGCATGTGGGATCTTAGTTCCCCAATCAGGGATCAAACCCTCATTCCCTGCCTTTCAAGGCAGATTCTTAACCACTGGATCACCAGGGAAGTCCCTTGATCATACTTAGTGAAGTAGTTCTAATAGAGTTACTCCTTTAAAGTCTAAAATAAGGAAAGAATGCTCATTATTTTAAAATATTTTTCTATAAAGTCTAGCCACTGCAGTAAGACAAGAAATAAGAGCTCTAGATATTTGAAAGAAGACAAAAGTATCAATATTTGCAGATGATATGCTGCGTTACCTGAAAATACTAGAAAATTTTCTGAAAAATCATCTAGCATTAACAGACAAATTGTTAATTATGTATATCCCAGATATAAAATAGCTACAAAATAAACGTACAAAAAATGATAGATTTTTCTACATGCCAATAACATGAGTTAGAAAATATAATGGTTTTTTAAAAACCCCCCCCAAACATCCAGAGCCTACGTGAAGAAAACACTCAAACATTACCCAAAGACTTAAAAGAATATTTAAAGGAACATTCNGCCCCATGTCCAGTGCTTATTTGGTCAGGAAAAATAATCGGATAACTGATTTTCTAGGAACAGAGACAGAAAAAATGTAAATAATGGGTAAAACACAGAAGAGTCTAAAATCCAGCATCAAGAAAATGACTTGGTATGGCAGACATCAAAAACCCACTATATATAATAAGTTCTAGGTTCATCCACTTAATTAGAACTGACTCAAATGCATTCATTTTTATGGCTGAGTAATATCCCATCGTGTATATATACCACAACTTCTTTATCCATTCATCTGTTGATGGACATCTAGGTTGCTTCCATGTTCTAGCTATTGTAAATAGTGTTGCAGTGAACAATGGGATACATGTGTCTCTTTCAATTTTGGTTTCCTCAGGGTACAGGCCTAGGAATGGGACTGCTGGGTCATATGGTGGTTTTATTCCTAGTTTTTTGAGGAATCTCCATAACATCTTCCATAGCAGCGTTACCAATTTACATTCCCACCAACAAGATATTCTAACATATATATACAGAATCTAAAAAATGATACTGAAGAATTTATTTACAGGGCACAATGGAGAAACAGACACAGAAAACAGACTTATGGACATGGGGAGAGGGGAGGAGAAGATGAGATGTATGGAAAGAGTAACATTAGTATGGAAACTTAGATTACCATATGTAAGATAGATAGCCAACGAGAATTTGCTATAGCTCGGGAAACTTAAACAGGGGCTCTGTATCAACTATAGGGGTGGGATGGGGTGAGATGGGGAGGGAGATGGGAGGGAGTTTCAAAAAGGAGGGGATATATGTATACCTATGGCTGATTCATGTTGAGGTTTGACAGAAAACAGTAAAATTCAGTAAAGCAATTATTCTTCAATAAAAAAGAAATTGATTTTAAAAATCCACTATATATGCATCATGCAGAGAAAACAATCATTTATCTGTATGTATTATGCAAGATCTTGAAGGAAGAGAATTCAGATAGAGCATGTGACGTGAAGTTGAAGTTGCTCAGTCGTGTCCGACTCTCTGCGACACCATGGACTGTAGCCCACCAGGCTCCTCAGTCCATGGAATTTTCCAGGCGAGATTACTGGAGTGGGTTGCCATTTCCTTCTCCAGCAGATCTTCCCAACCCAGGGATCAAACCCAGGTCTCCTGCATGGCAGGTAGACGCTTTACNTGTCCGACTCTCTGCGACACCATGGACTGTAGCCCACCAGGCTCCTCAGTCCATGGAATTTTCCAGGCGAGATTACTGGAGTGGGTTGCCATTTCCTTCTCCAGCAGATCTTCCCAACCCAGGGATCAAACCCAGGTCTCCTGCATGGCAGGTAGACGCTTTACCGTCTGAACCACCAGGGATACAGCATATCCACCAATAAGTCATTATTAAATCCAAGAATAGGTACGAAAAGCTCACATCCACTTTCTGAGAAATCTTTCTTGGATGTTTGCTGACTCATTCTAAGCACCTAGGAGAAGGAAATGTCTAATTCTGGGAGATAAGGCAGGGAGGATCTGGCAGATAATCAGTTTGTTCTTCGTGTTTAGGAATTAGAACACCAAGCTCATAAAACACAAATGTGCCCTCCATTAACCTCAGAGTAATCACTGAAACCTAAAGAGTCAATGAGTTCTCCAAGGTCATGTGCAGAAAAAGAGGAAAGTCTGTGCACAGTTTTGACAAATGCCTGGTTGGGGTTTCAAGTGTCAGTGCCCATGTTGAGTCTCAAACAAAGCACTTTGGGATCTCAGAGCAGGTGGTGGAAAAGAGAGAAGTGNTTCTAAGCACCTAGGAGAAGGAAATGTCTAATTCTGGGAGATAAGGCAGGGAGGATCTGGCAGATAATCAGTTTGTTCTTCGTGTTTAGGAATTAGAACACCAAGCTCATAAAACACAAATGTGCCCTCCATTAACCTCAGAGTAATCACTGAAACCTAAAGAGTCAATGAGTTCTCCAAGGTCATGTGCAGAAAAAGAGGAAAGTCTGTGCACAGTTTTGACAAATGCCTGGTTGGGGTTTCAAGTGTCAGTGCCCATGTTGAGTCTCAAACAAAGCACTTTGGCATCTCAGAGCAGGTGGTGGAAAAGAGAGAAGTGGCCAGAAATTGGCAGAGGCTCCTTCAGTGAAATCTAATGATTAAAAAAAGAGAGAGAGAGAGAAAGAGAGAGGCTCTGGTGTCAGAATTTGATTAAGTTCAAATATAGGCCCGCTGCTTCCTAAGTTTTTATTTTATCAAGTTAAGTGTCTCAGCCTTTGCTCATTTACAAATGGGAGTAAAATCATCTGCCATGTTGCCTTGCTGTGTGGATTAAATAAAAAAGTGTTCAGCATTGGGCAGAGATCAAGACTAACACTCTTGGGGGGACAATCTGCAGTGAAGCTTAGGCCAAACTTTAATCATGGTGTACTTCCTGGAATTCAAAGACAAGGGCACGTCCTAGGATAGGAGGTAAATCCCTGCCTCTCCATGAGGTCCTGCGTTATAGAGCCATTCTCAGGACAGGAAATTAGAGACAAACTTTCCGATGGAAGATCACAGTATCAGCATCTAAAATGAGTTGGTATCGGGACTTCCTAGGTGGTCCAGTGGTTGACATTTTCTCTTCCAATGTGGGGGATATGGATTCGATTCTTGGTCCTGGAGCTAAGATCTCACATGCCTTGGGGCCAAAAAAAAAAATAAATAAATAAAATGGAAGCAATATTGTAACAAATTCAATAAAGACTTAAAATATTTTTTTACTAAGATGAGTTGTTTAAGGCAGAAACTGAACAGAACAAAGAGGAGGAAAAGAAACAAACCAGGATAAATAAGAGTTATTCATAAAATGAAAACTGACAAGAGAATTTTGACATGTAAGAAACAATGAACCCAGTTAAAGCTTCTATAATGTTTAAACAAATTACAACTGAAATAAAATTCCACTGATTTTGGCTAAGAGAGACTTTTAGTAAGAACAGACTCGATCAAAGAGTGAGGAAAACTGAGAGACATGGATAAGGAATAGAATGGACATCACATTTGAACACTTCTCAGAGTTTAACAGCAAGAATGAAATAAGAAAAACAGAATAAGAGGGGAATGTTTCTTCAGGTTTGAGGAAATCTGAACATATTTGAGGGTTGAGAGAGAGAACCCTCCCAAAAAAAAAAGGAAAGAACAGAACTGTAGAAGAAAAAAAAAAAGAATTACAAGGATAAACATATTTTAATATCTAAAGTACAGTTAGAGCTTTTTCTTCATAAGAGGATTTTGAGGAGATGCTTATATTGGAAAACTCAGCAAACTAGAGGGAAGAAGCTCAGTTTACAAAGGGAAATAACTGGAGGACTTTAAGACCTAGAATAGTAACTATGAGAAAGAAAGCAATTACAGGAAGAAAGTTACAAGTCAATTTCCAATTGGCTACAAAAATTCAGAAATGAGCCAAACCTTTGACTTTCTGAATCTATAATAGTAAGTTAGAGAAAAGAGGAGATAGTAAAGCTTGACATTTGAATTAAAAGTGCAGAACATATGAATCGACATGGAAAATGACAACAGAGCCAAAAATCTACATTCAAAAAAATTAACTCCACTTTCAAACATGAAGCTATACAATTTTTAGCCAAATGCAAACTCCTCTTAGGGACATGGTGTGACCACTCACTAGTGTTTCTACCACTGTGGACCAGGTCTGGATTCACACTTGAGAAATGCCTTTAGGAGAGGCAAAGTGAACTAATTTGGCTTGTGACAGGTTCCTAAAATACTTCCTGAAATAATGTCTGCCAGTGCATTACAAATAAAATGAAAACTTGTCAATCAGGTCAAGTCAAAAACTAGTACAAATGAAAAATTTTAGAGATATATGCTTAAACTCAGTAACTTTCCAAAGCATTACAAAAGATAGTCTAATAAGTAAACCATAAAAACTCTCAGATAAGCTCCCCAAACCTTGTCTTTGCCAGCACTATATTCTGCATTAACTAGAATTTCAATTTGCATCACCTGCAGGCAGCCATGGTAGCTGGAACTGCTGAGCAACTTCATGATAAACAAATGTTACCATTGTCTATGTACCATCATGTGAAAAAGGTCAGAAAGCAGCTAAAACATTCTTACAGCCCAAAGAGAAACTTCTTTAGTACATATCTTGTAAATTCCAAAGGAATCAATATATAGAAAAAAATTAGAATATTTAAGAATATAACAGAGCTAGAGCTTATTAAACCTTTAATAACTATGCAGAGTGCTCAGAATAATTTAATAAACTGCATTTATGACATGATTTCAAATTGTAGAGAAAATAGGAGTCATTCTGTCAAAATTTCTGGAATTATGATAATACAGAACTCCAACAAGCTCAAAAATAAGACTCATATTTTTGGTTGGTAATTTTGACACAAAAGTTTTACACTTGTGATATTATTCCACAGTACGCTGAACTGTACCACTGCTTTGAGATTCAAAGTGCAATTTTTAAAGTTGGAAATACTTATGTTTGTAATAGTTTCTTTAATTCTATTAATGTTTGGGAGTTTGTGTGAAGTACTAAGGCCATAATGACAATTATTTAACATGATCTACATGAAAACAAGTGGAAAATAAAAAATACAAATCACATAAAGAGAAATTGAGGTTTCAGGAATATAAATGTATAAGAAGGAACCCATCTCAGGTCCTATTTTTCCCGTAACTGTTCCTAAAGGGTCCAGGCTACTTTAAGAAGCAAACTAAAGGTGTGTTTTATGTCAAGATCCCCATTCCTTTTCAGTCCTAGCTGACTGCCCAGAAGGTGGCACATCCCTTGAAGATAGATAATCCACATCCAGTAAGTGACTAGCTGGTAATGACACCATGCAGTAAAGTGTGCGATGAGTCAATGCATAAACATAATCTGAAGACAAAGAGGTAATATTAATTTGCAATCATATTAGGGAAATATAGATACACTGATTGAAGAGAACATATTAAACCATTTCAGCGTGTTTTCTTTTAAAACCTGAACTCCTGAGTTTAACCTTTAATATTGTTTTCAGTGACTCATTATATTAGACCATTTGAAGAAAGGGAGACAAACAAAATACTTACTTGTGATGCTACTTCTCGACACTGATACAAAGGGAGGGAAAAGAAACACACAAATTCCAGTTTAAACAATGACTAAACAATACATTCACAAAACAATCAGCAACAGGACAGTATACAACAGATACCACATAACATTTATCATCTAATTATGTGCTTGATTACTTATCATAGCACTTTTGAATAAAATTAGGTAAAGAATAAGCTAATATTTTAAAAACTTGCTGAAAAGTTGTTAGGTTTTTTCTAAAATCATCTTTCTATGATTTGATGAAAAGTTAATGTGGTGTTAATAGAGAATAAAAAAATTGCCAAGATATAAAGGATTATATTCATGAGAAGAAACTGACATCATTATTGATATTCAGTAATCATTATTGGTATTAATAGGTGTACTGTTTTTTTAAATTTTAGATACTATAATAAGATTATTTTTCACCCCTACATATACATTCAAGTAAATGTATAGAAATATTCTGAGTTGTCAAATATGTTATAAAGGTTAAAAACTGATCTGCCCAGTCAATATATAAGCCCTAAACATTTAGGGGTTGTAAAAAATCATGTTATCTTGTTCTTCAGTTCTACGGAATAACATGAGCTTCATCCCTCAAAAGGCAGAAGTGAAATTTTCAATTATAATGTTTGTTGTAATATAATTCAAATCTGAGGAGGTGAGGTGAAGTCGCTCAGTCGTGTCCAACTCTTTGCGACCCTGTGGACTGTAACCTACTAGGCTTCTCTGTCCATGGGATCCTCCAGGCAAGAATCCTGGAGTGGGTGGCCAATTCCTTCTCCAGGGGATCTTCCTGGCCCAGAGACCAAACCTGGGTCTCCCACATTGCAGGCAGATTCTAAGCTAATACATCAAATGTCAAAAAAAATCTCATCAGACTTTTTTCTTCTTAAGGTTTACATCGAAAAGTCATGTGAAGATTGGTAGATTCTGAATGCTGTCAGCTGCATTTAATAAAATCAAAGTTACTAACCTGTATTGATTTAGCTGTTGGAAGATGTTTTTCTTTCAAACTCATGACACGTCATGGGAGTGTGTGTTGAGAGTAAGAATTGTTTGCATTGAGCTGTATGGGAAAAATAACTTTTCTTATTTGACATTTTAATATCATGCTTTTTTTACTTTATTACCAGCAAAGGATGTCTCCTGAAAGACAACTTTCCTTCGGAGAAAACTGAGATTGAGGTTTTGGTTAAGAAAAACCGATGTCAGTGTCACACTGCCCACCCTCTACAGCACGTCTCAGGTGAGAACATGTCAGGAAGAGCCCAGAGTCCTCATTTCAGAGCCCACCCCTCTCCTGAAATGGGAACAGTTTGTGTGAGCAGAGCTCAAATCAGTAATTCTACTCGCTTTTCTCATCAATTCCTGACTAGACTTCCCTGGTGGCTCAGACAGTAAAAGCATCTGCCTACAATGTGGGAGATCCAGGTTTGATGCTGGGGTCGGGAAGATCCTCCGGGAGAAGGAAATGGCAATCCACTCCAGTACTCTTGCCTGGAAAATCCCATGGACCGACAGAGGAGCCTGGTGGACTACAGTCCATGGGGTCGCAAAGAATCAAAGAGGATGGAGCGACTTCACTTTATTTCATTTCTAATCCATGAACATGTTGCATTCGCTTCCCAATTTCCAAAATGTGTTGAAATCTATTCACCTTCAGTCTCCTTTTCCCCATTCTGTCTGTCCTGAGGAGTTAGTGAAAGGGAAAGTCGCTCAGTCGTGTCTGACTCTCTGCGACCCCGTGGACTATACAGTCCATGGAATTCTCCAGGCCAGAATACTGGAGTGGAGAACCCTTTCCCTTCTCCAGGGAATCTTCCCAGCCCAGGGACTGAACCCAGGTCTCCCGCATTGTGGCAGATTCTTTACCAGCTGAACCGCAAGGGAAGCCCAAGCAGACTGGAGTGGGTAGCCTATCCCTTCTCTAGTGGATCTTCCGGACCCAGAAATCAAACCAGGGTTTCCTGCATTGCAGGCAGCTTCTTTACTGACTGAGGGATCATGGAGGCCCAAGTTCCAAGTATACATAGTATCTTTGTAACTTGAGAAGTAACCATGGGCTGTTATTGGGACTCTCAGTACTGTGCCAAAAAATGCCGTAGCAGAGGAGCAGGTGGAGAATCCGGTTGCTAAGAAAGTATGCTTGGTCATCAATAAACAGAATTCCCCTGACGGATCTGTTTGAAGACACTTGATGATATGCCTTTTGGCACAGTTGACCTGATAAAAAAAGGACAGCGAGACGGTGGTTTTCTGATAATAGCTACCTTGATTCACTTTTTTTTTCAACTTTAATTTTTTGTTTGTTTCGATTTTCATTGCAACTAAGAGAGCTCTTGATGGTTAGAATCCCCTTTACTGGGATCAGTAGTTGTGATAACATGAGACCCAGTTTTCTCGACAGTCATCACAGTGGGAGAGTGACTCTCCTCTGAGCGTTTCAGAGAAAGCTGACTTTCTCTGATGTGAGACGCGGGAGGCGGTGGGACACGGCAGAGCCGGGCTGGTCTCTCGGGGTTAGGCTCTGCTGCTTGTGCAGCTGTGCGTCTGCGAGCCGACCACCAAAAGATTTCATTATTTTGGCAAGACACGGTACACTTTTCGACAAACAGGATTGCAACAACTTCTCTACCAATTTAGAGTTGGAGAGAGTCCGTGTAGACTTCCAAAGCCGGCACAGTACACATGTTTTAGGAAATAGATTGGGGGAAAAATGCTTTCCATTGGGGAAAAAAACCCAAACAGATCCGTAGTTTTCCAAGGAAACTTGCTGCCCCTAATTCAGAAAACAGAAAAGGTCTTTGGAAACCGTCTGTTGAGAGCATTATTATCAACTTTTTGAGTATATACCTGTGTGAAATGAAAAGTGGATTTGTGTGTGTGTGTCTGTGAAACTCCAAATTTATTTTTTACACACAGGCTAAAATGAACTATATATCACTACTCAACTTTTTCTTATTCAACAGAAATGTTTGTGTATGAGAGCATTCCATATATCCTATAAATGGTATAGTGCTCTGGTATCAGAATTTTCCTTCTGAGTTCAGCTTCCAGCCACACCCAAGAACCTGACACCTCACCCAACCACAGCTGTGGGACTTTGGGCTGAGAAGTTGGTAGTTTTGAAACAATTACTGAAACAGGCTTGAGAGACTGGAATTAGAAGAAATTTTCATTTCTTTAATTTTAAAAAAAGGCAGTTATCAAGGAAATCTGAGAGAATGAAAATAAATTCTCCTTATGGGTCTTTTAGAAATGGAAGAGAATCAGATTTCCTGAATACCCACCACTGTGTGGGCATTGAAAACCATTGTCTGTACAAATGTTTTTTTAGAAAGAATCTTCTGAGGAAAATATTTCTCTTTTTGTGGGGTAGCCNATATCACTACTCAACTTTTTCTTATTCAACAGAAATGTTTGTGTATGAGAGCATTCCATATATCCTATAAATGGTATAGTGCTCTGGTATCAGAATGTTCCTTCTGAGTTCAGCTTCCAGCCACACCCAAGAACCTGACACCTCACCCAACCTCAGCTGTTGGGCTTTGGGCTGAGAAGTTGGTAGTTTTGAAACAATTACTGAAACAGGCTTGAGAGACTAGAATTAGAAGAAATTTTCATTTCTTTAATTTAAAAAAAAGGCAGTTATCAAGGAAATCCGAGAGAATGAAGATAAATTCTCCGTATGGGTCTTTCAGAAATGGAAGAGAATCCGATTTCCTGAATACCCACCACTGTGCGGGCATTGAAAAACATTGTCTGTACAAATGTTTTTTTTAGAAAGAAGCTTCTGAGGAAAATATTTCTCTTTTTGTGGGGTAGCCCGGGGGAGGGGGAGTGGTTGCCCAAGGGCTCAGATGGTAAAGAATACACCTGCAATGCAGGACACATGGGTTTGATCCCTGGGTTGGGAAGATCCCCTGGAGGAGAAAATGGCAACCCATACCGGTATTCTTGCCTGAAGAATTCTATGGACAAGATGAACCTGGCGGGCCACGATGCATATTACTTTTTGATGTATCAGAAACCTCAGACCTGCCTGGAACCATCCATTTCTAGGTCCTTCACTCTGTGTTAACCTTTCCACTCATGACCTCTCGAGCTTAGTCACAAGAGTTGCACCTTGAAAGGCACACACGTCTGGTCATCAGCGCTTTCCCACCATATCGGAAAGCTGTGGACACAGTGTGCTTCTCGTGACCATTGTCTCTGCATCCGGATTCTTACATCGTCTTAAGCTCAGCAGTGAATTGAATGGTCACAGATGGAACTGTGGCCATAAATCCCACTACCCAGCCATTGCTCCTATAAACACGTTT
>SJYB01007904.1:0-14801 GCA_006408585.1 Antidorcas marsupialis | reverse complement strand
ACTGTGGTGTTGGAGAAGACTCGAGAGTCCCTTGGACTGCAAGGAGATTCAGCCAGTCCATTCTGAAGGAGATCAGCCCTGGGATTTCTCTGGAAGGAATGATGCTAAAGCTGAAACTCCAGTACTTTGGCCACCTCTTGTGAAGAGTTGACTCACTGGGAAAGACTGACGCTGGGAGGGATTGGGGGCAGGAGGAGAAGGGGAGGACAGAGGATGAGATGGCTGGGTGGCATCACTGACTCGATGGACATGAGTCTGGGTGAACTCCTGGAGTTGGTGATGGACAGGGAGGCCTGGCGTGCTGCGATTCATGGGGTCGCAAAGAGTCTGACACGACTGAGTGACTGAACTGAACTGAACTGCATGAGTCATGTAACCTTGGACTGGTAACCTTCAGTAGTAAGAGATGGACATCCAGTCAACTAGAAATTGAACGAAGTCTTTATACATCCTAGGTTAGGTCCTTTACCAGAAAAATAAATTCATAACAAGCACTGGCACGTTTTCTTATGACTTGCCGCTAGAGAAGGGGATTACTGGTTAAATTTTTGTGCGTTCCCTGGCTTTTTATCTCTCTCCCCAGGTCACCCCTCTCTCCTCCCTTAGTTACGTTAGAACACAGTGTTTTTCTTCGTGAATGTGCTTTTCTTTATGAATTAGTTTCCATCAGTTCTTTTTAAAAACTTTTTATTCTAGAGTTGATTATAATTCCCATCAGTTCTTAAATTCATGATGTGGTGTGAGCGTGTGGCGCTCAGCTGGGCCGTCTCCGTGGCATTCTTTCTTCTGCAGTAACCGCCTCCATTGCTAACCACATGTCTGTAGCAGGTGACATGGGTTTTAATGACGTCCCTCACCACAGCTGACTAGGGGTACACATTTGACCCAAGCCAGGCCAATCTGAGTTCTGGGCAAGATTTTCAAGCTAGAACAAAGAGACACTAAGATTCAAAATTCAGGCGTCACTGATGGCTAAGCGAGATCCTCCAGTAACCTTACAATGAGTAACTTTCCACCCCATCTTTATGCAATAAAAAGAGAGATTGATTTTATTGGCATTTCTGAGAGCACTGTGGGTGATGACAAGTCCAAAGTTCCACTAACGTGCTGTTTATCTGTGTGTGTGTATATGCACACGCACACGCTCAGTCGTATATACTTGTATGTTTATTCGACGGGTCAGAACGGTCCAGCAGTGTCCTCGCTGGCCCCTTTGGCTGTCTCCTCTGCTGCTCATCTTCCCTTGGTCCCAGCCATTTTGTAACCCTTCCTGATTATTCCACAAGCCGTGCATCTCCTCAGAATTCCCATCTGCACCTTTTACTGTCACTCCCCAAGAGCTTTAATTGCTGTGCATGCTCTGAATGTATTTGTGTCTCTTCAGTGCTTAGTGTGGGTTCTAGTTACAGCTTTTTAAAATATTGTGATAAAACTTATACAGCCCTTACAATGTGCCAGGCATTGTTTTAAATGCTTTACAAATACTACCTTTTTGATACTCATAACAACCCTGTGAAGGAGGTATTATACTATTTTACAGATGGGAAAACCAAAGCACAGGATGGTTGTAAATAACTTACCCAGGATCCCACAATTAGTATGAGGCCTTTAAAAAAAAAAAAATTTTTTTTAATGCGTAGTCTCCCCTCAAACATTCTATCCTGAAATCTGCATAAGAGTATCTGTAGCATTTGTAGCATTTGCTTCTGTTAACAGTTACTGCACTAAGCAGGTGACATAAAAGCTAGACTTTTTCAGCTCTTTGTCTGCTGTTGCTGCTAAGTTGCTTCAGTCATGTCCGAGTCTGTGAGACCCCTAGATGGCAGCCCACCAGGCTCCATCGTCCCTGGGGTTTGTTTGTCTAATCAACTATAATTAGGAAAACATGCTTTTGAAGTTGCCTGTCCGTGTGCTGAGTCGCTTCAGTCATGTCTGACTCTGCAACCCCATGGACTGTAGCCCGCCAGGCTCCTCTGTTCCTGGGATTCTCCAGGCAAGAATACTGGAGTGGGTTGCTGTGCCCTCCTCCAGGGGATCTTCCCGACCCAGGGATCGAACCACTGTCTCCTGCGTCTCCTGCATTACAGGCGGATTCTTTACCACTGAGCCACCTGTGTGCACCGGGCATGGAGCAGACATGTGCCCAGATTCTTACTGTGCATCTTTGAGGCACATGTCAGCTGTCTCCCTCCCTCTTCTTTTCAATCAGCATTACAGGAAGGAAGGGAATACTGGAAGGAAGGGAATATTTTCAAGCACTTGGAGTTTGGTCAAGTCCTGGAAGACCAGAAGACGCTTAGTGTAATGGATTGAATTGTGGATCCCACTAAAGATATGTCCACGTCCTAACCCCTGGGGCCTGTGAATGTGACGTTAAAAAGGGTCACTGAGGGTGTAGCTAAGTCAAGACTCTTGAGATGGTGTCATTCTGAATCACCGAGCTGGGCCATAAACCCAGTGGCACGAGTCTGTCTAAGACAGAAAAGGAGGGCTCCCGTGGCGGCCCAGTGGTTAGGGGCCCTCTGCCAATGCAGGGGGCGTGGGTTCAGTCCTTGGTCCAGGAAGATTCCACATGCAGCGGGGCAACTAGGCCCATGTGCCACAGCTGCTGAGTCCGTGAGTCATGACTCCTGGAACCCGCCTCCTCGAGCCCCCGCTCCATGAGAGGCCCCCACCGTGAGAAGCCCCCGCAGCGCGATGCGGAGGAGCCCCCACTTGCTGCAACTAGAGAAAGCCTGGGGGCAGCAGTGAAGACCCAGCACAGCCATAAATAAATGAGCAGACACCAGAGGGAGAGGGAGAGAGGAGGGGAAGACGGAGGGGGAGGAGGCCTTGCGAAGACGGGAGGCAGAGACCGAGGTGATGCGCCATAGCCCAGTCGAGAGCCACTGCGAGCTGGAAGAGGCAGGAAGGAGGGAATAAGGCGGCTAGGGGCTTCTGGCCTCCAGAACTATGAGAGAATACCCCTCCACTGTTGCGGAGTGCCCCCATTTGTGATAATGTGTTACGGAAGCCCGAGGAAGCTAACCCACTTGCGGAGGTGGCTTTCACAGGCTCGCCGGCCACTTTTCGGATGGAGGCACAGCACTCGCCTGGCTAAGCCGCACTGCTCACCAGGCCATGAGTATGAGCCCCATAGTTCAGCCTGAACTGTGAACAGCAGAATAGCATCAAGGTTGCTGATACCATGGCCTCACCCACCCTAACCCTGTGGTGTCCGTGACCTCATCCAGAAGGTGAGGGCATTTTCCCACGGGATCCTGGCACGCAAGTCCGCTCAGCCTTTGGTCCGGACTCGGCACGAATCAGGGCCCGGCGGTGCATCGTGAGCACACTCTCCGCACCTGAGAGGGAAGCCTTCCAGTGGAGTGCCCTTTGTGAAGCCGAGTCTTGTGTGAAGACGTTCCAGTTCGTGGGGTCTTATCCCGTGTGAGTCTGCATGCTGGGGGAGCTGCTGCTTTCACTGCTTCCGGGGCCGCGGAGGTCTGAGAGGTGGGCCCTTGAGCTCTCCCTGGGGTCTCTGCCCTAGTGTGGCATGAGGTGCTCCGGTTCCTTCGTTTGTCTGATGGACCAGCTCCTCTGAGGCCACCGGCGTCGGGAAGCTGGCGGGGCCTGGATCAGGTTTGGTGGGTTTGGCCCTGGGCAGTGGTTCAACATGTACTGCAGATGCTCGTGACTGCTGTCCGTTCCTCAGCAGCCTTTAATAACTGGCCTGTCAGGAGGACCTGCGCCGATCTCGCTTCCCACCTGGTCACCTCTCCCCTCCCCTTTTCTTACTGGCGGTTGAAGTTACAGCCCTGCTCCTGAATATACCCTGGAGTGCGGCGGTCACCCCTACTAAACTCCCCATTTCCTGCCTCATCAAATTCAACTTTGCCAATTCCACCAGTTCTGTTGGCTGCCCACAGAGCAAATGTGACTTCTTTCAAGAAAAACAGTAGCTGAAACTCCAATACTTGGACCACCTCATGTGGAGAGCTGATTCTGGGAAAGTCCCTGATGCTGGAAAGATTGAAGGCAAAGGGAGAAGGGGGTGGCAGAGGATGAGATGGTGGGATGGCATCACCGACTCAATAGACATAAATTTGAGCAAACTCTGGGATATGGTAAGGGACAGGGGGCCCGGTGTGCTGCTGTCCATGGAGTCAGAGTCAGTCAGTCACGACTTAGTAACTGAACAACAACACAGATCAAGAAACAAAATGAATTTCTCTTTCTTTCATTCATTCATCTACCCCATCGTCCTCCCTTCCCCTTCTCTCTCTCCCTCCCTTTGAGCCCCTCTGTGTCAGCTAGGGGGCTTCCTTTGTGGCTCAGTAGGTAAAGATCTGCGTGCAAAGCAAGAGACCAGGTTTGACCCCTGGGTCAGGAAGATCCCTGGAGGAGGAAATGGCAACCACTCCAGTGTTCTTGTCTGGAGAGTCCCATGGATGGAGAAGCCTGGTGGACGACGGTCTGTGGGCTTTGAAATGGTTAGAGATCCTGTGTGCTGTGCTTAGTCACTGAGTTGTGTCCAACCCTCTGCGACCCCATGCACTGTAGCCTGCAGGTGACTCTGTCTGTGGAGTTCTCCAGACAAGAATACTGGAGTGGCTGTCATGCTCTCTTCCAGGGGATCTTCCCAACCCAGGGATCAAACTGGGGTCTCCTGCACTGCAGGCAGATTCTTTACCAGCTGAGCCACACTGCAGGCAGGATTTGCAATTATGTTTTCCTCAGGCTTTGTAGGTGGACAGGAAAGGCAGTGGGGGTAGGAGAAAAACGGAAGAGAGAGCTGAGATCCAACGGGTTCTCTGCATCAGTCTACCCAAAAGGGGCAGGAAGAATGGAGAGCGGCATAAAGCCGTCGGAAGGACGGAGCGGATTTTCTCCTCCCAGCAGGGCTTCTTCCTGCTCCCTTCCTGTCGCAGCCAGAAATTGTGTTCCTGCGCCAGAGAACTCCAGGGAGAGAGACAAAGACAGCCAGGCTCCTGGAAGCGGCTCTCACGCGGTCGCAGCCTCCATGTGACCCGTGAGGGCCTGGTTCCTGCCTGCGGGATGCTGGGACGCTCCAAGTTTGTGCTGCTTTTCACGTGCAGACATGGTGGCACCTGTCTACTGACCTGGAGGCAAGCACACGAATCTGATTTTTTGGGAATCAGGATACTGTTGCCGCCCGTGAAAGACGTTGTTCCTTTCTTCCTCTGATGGTAACTTACTTGGACAGCAAACCCCAAACCTTGACCTTGTTAGCTTCAGTATTCTAAGGAGCTGAGAAAACAGAACCAGGGAGTTGGTTTAAAAGTGACATCTCTTACCTAGGAAATTCCAGCAACTTTTAACTTACATGTAGGTCATTTTCAAAATGGCACTTTGTTCAGAATTGTTATCCTTTATTGCACAGGGCTTTTCAGTTTGAATCACTAGAATCACAATAAGGAAAAGAGAAAATTGTTTCTAAAAATTTTAAGCAGAAAATTCTGGAAGCTTTCTCAAGAAGACTATTTTTTTGCTTGCTACTACCATCTAAATAATGGCATTTCCTTCCACTGAAATATTTGTAAAGCTTCTGTTTCTTCTGTTTCTTTTTAGAGCAGATGGTCTGAACGGCCTGAGTCTGTCCCAACATGGTTTGATTTATTCTTCCAGAGTTGCTGAAACCTTAGAAGGATAAACAACTCAGGACAATGCCGTCAGCCTCTGCTATATTGAGTCTTTGCAGTCACACTGGCAAAGAGAGACCCCCAGGAGGCCCGCTAGATAAAGGCTCCAACGCCTTCCAGCTGCTGGGCATTCGTATCATCACAGGGTCGTCACCATTAAGGGCAAAGGGAAGGGGCTGGAAGCGAGCGTGTCAGCCATCCGGCGGGATCTCTCTGGGCTGAAGAATGTGGGGCCGTCACTGCACGCAGTCTCTGAGCCTGGTGCACAGTGAGGCCACAGTACAGAAATGTCCGAGTTTGGAGCAGAGAAAGGTTTGTTTCCGGGCCAGGCAAGGAGGCATGCTTTAAAAAAACCCACCTCCTTGACGCTCTCCGCGACGCCCTTGCACTGGGAGGGGAGGGCGAGTGGTTAGTGCCACGCGCTTCCTGCTGGGGGGTCCTTTGTTCTTGTCCACGTAGGTCAGGCCGCGGTCATCTTCGCACGAACCTCCATCAAAGCAAGGGTTATTCTCTGTTCTGACAAGAAAGGGAAAGGGAGGCATTAAATTGTCTCCAAGCCTCCCTGCAGCTTTTAACACTCAAACCCCGTAGTCAGAAAAGCGGCTCCATCACCCCCCTTTCGCTTGTTCAAGGTCCCGAGCTCGACGTTCGCCCTCTGAGATCCGGCCCGGCCGAGAGGAGGGTCCCTGTGCGGGCAGCCAGGCTCCGGGGGGCCCTCCTGCAGCCCCCGGGGCCCTCACAGCCCGGGCCCGGCGCGGAGGCAGGCCTCGGCCGNTGCCACGCGCTTCCTGCTGGGGGGTCCTTTGTTCTTGTCCACGTAGGTCAGGCCGCGGTCATCTTCGCATGAACCTCCATCAAAGCAAGGGTTATTCTCTGTTCTGACAAGAAAGGGAAAGGGAGGCATTAAATTGTCTCCAAGCCTCCCTGCAGCTTTTAACACTCAAACCCCGTAGTCAGAAAAGCGGCTCCATCACCCCCCTTTCGCTTGTTCAAGGTCCCGAGCTCGACGTTCGCCCTCTGAGATCCGGCCCGGCCGAGAGGAGGGTCCCTGTGCGGGCAGCCCGGCTCCCGGGGGCCCTCCTGCAGCCCCCGGGGCCCTCACAGCCCGGGCCCGGCGCGGAGGCAGGCCTCGGCCGGCACTCCCCGAGCCCGGCCCCCGCCGCGCCAGCCGCCTTCGCTGGGAGGCCCGGCGCGCGGGGCCCAGGCTGCCCGGGCTCCCCCGGCCACCCCGACACGGCGGGCTGTGACCCAAGGTGACCGCACGGCGGCACCCCCGGGATGCCAGTCATTGCCGCAGCGGCACTGGGAGCAGCCTCGAGCCCCCGGGCACGGGCTCCCGGGCTCGCCCTAACAGCCGCCTGCTACCGGAGGCCCGCAAAGTCACGTGCAAACAGTGAGGAAGCCATGTGCTACCGGAGGCTCGCTAAGTCACGTGCTATGCCACATGCTACCAGAGGCTGCCTAAGTCACGTGTAACTGTCACGTGCTACTGGATGCCCACTAAGTCACGTGCTACGCCACGTGCTACGCCACGTGCTACCGGAGGCCGGCTAAGTCACATGCTAAGGGATACAANGCCCGGCGCGGAGGCAGGCCTCGGCCGGCACTCCCCGAGCCCGGCCCCCGCCGCGCCAGCCGCCTTCGCTGGGAGGCCCGGCGCGCGGGGCCCAGGCCGCCCGGGCTCCCCCGGCCACCCCGACACGGCGGGCTGTGACCCAAGGTGACCGCACGGCGGCACCCCCGGGATGCCAGTCACTGCCGCAGCGGCACTGGGAGCAGCCTCGAGCCCCCGGGCACGGGCTCCCGGGCTCGCCCTAACAGCCGCCTGCTACCGAGGCCCGCTAAGTCACGTGCTACGCCACATGCTACCAGAGGCTGCCTAAGTCACGTGTAACTGCCACGTGCTGCCGGAGGCCCGGTAAGTCACGTGCTACGCCACGTGCTACCGGAGGCCAGCTAAGTCACATGCTAAGGGATACAAGCTGAGGGACACACGCTAACTGCCGCGTGCTAGCGGCCACACTCAGACGGTCTGGGGCCTGGCGCTGGCGGTTAGGGGCTGACCGCCGGGCACCGGCTGTGTGCCCGCCCCACCCCGTCACAGTGCCAGCAACAGCCTGGCTGCAGGAGGGCGCGGATTAAGTGAGGAGACTGGAATGGAATACCTGCTGCAGGGAAAAAACCCCTGCTGCTTTCTCTACTTAAACAGAAAGCAGCACCTAGCATCTTGCTGTCCTTCTGAAGCCAGTGCCTCAGGGGAGGATGTCTTAGGCCACAGGGCTCTGCTCACTCGCGGTGACGGCTCCAGTGGGCCTGTGAGGGCGACGGTGTCTCTCCCGTCCTCCATCTCTGGCCACTTCCGACGTGTCTGTCCAGCCTCGCCAGCAAGTTCACGGAGGACTGCCGTCTTTTGACAGGAGTCGCAGCCGCAGACCCAGAGTCATGAAGGCTGGTGGGATCCTCTGCAGGAAGAAAGCATTTTGAGTACATTTTGAAGTATTAAGGGACATCAAACTTGATATAACTGTTAACCCAAGACATTTTAAAAGTGGACTATTCTCCAGCGGGAGACCTGGGTTCTTTCCCTGGGTTGGGAAGATCCCTGGGGAAAGGCATGGCAACCCGCTCCAGTATTCTTGCCTGGAGAATCCCATGGCTCGACTGAACGACCAAGCACACACATATTCTCCAGCTTGTAAGGTCCCGCTTTTTAAGAGGGCTGCTATTATCTTTGCTTTTGTGTGCCTATTGGTATCATTTGTTGCTGATTAATTCTTGGGGCCAGACACAGAATGAAACTTTCCACTTCCTTTTGAAATTCAAAAAGGGCTACGATTGTTTTAATGTGTCAGTTTTTCAGACTTAATCATCCTGAAAGAAAGAAAAGTGAAGTCACTCAGTCTGGTCCGACTCTTTGCGACCCCATGGATCCTCTGTCAATGGGATTCTCCAGGCAAGAGTACTGGAGTGGGTTGCCATTCCCTTCAACAGGGGATCTTCCTAACCCAGGGATAGAATAGAACCCAGGTCTCCTGCATTGTAGGCAGATGCTTTACCGTCTGAGACACCAGAGAACGCCATAATCATCCTGAGTCTTATTCAAATTAGCTACCTGGAGGGTTTTCTTTTTCTTTCTTTTTTTTTTTTATTTTGCCTACTTTTAAGTTATCTACTGAAAAAAGGTATAATAGCATAAACTAATCCTGTGAGTTAGTTCTTGATATTCCCATTTCTGAAACCTAGACTGTGTGGGTGTGTGCTAATTCGCTTCAGTCGTGTCCAACTCTTCACGACCCCGTGGACTGTAGCCCACCAGTCTTCTCTACTCATAGGATGCTCCAGGTAAGAGCACTGGAGTGGTTGCCGTGCTCTTCTCCAGAAACCTAGGCTAATAATCTTCCTTATTTCTAAATATTCTTTGTAATTGTTTTGTTTGATCCTTTCACAAAGATTTACCGCGTTCCTCTTGTGTGCCACTCATATTTCAGTGAAGAGAGAGACACATGTAAACGAATACTTGGGTTTTCATGATGTATGTGGCATAACTTATACATGTCCCAAGCGTTCTGGGCATCCAGAAAGGAGGCTGATGGCTCCTGACAAGGAGGAGCGACTGGGGCAGATTTCACAAACGTCATGTTTGAAGTAGCCTGTTAGGACAGTTACTGTTAACCTGGAGGGGGTTTAAGATGCACAGGTAGCGGTAATCTAGGTGATAATCTGGGTGGAACTTCAGTCTGACAGGGACAAGGACAAGAATTCTGTTTGGAATCTGCTGCAGGCTTGTTCCATTGGCTTGGCGCGGGGGGTGTGGGGTGGAGCCGGCAGAGACAGACGGCGGGTCATTCTGCTCACATGTTCAGTGGCTGTGAGTACCTTGGTTTAGGTTTTTAAAAATTAGCAGAAGAGGGCATTTACAGGCAGAGTGCTGAATTTTCTTTTTTAAAAACTTGATTGATTTTATTTTGGCTGTGCCAGGTCTCCACTGCTGCGTGCAGGCTTTCTGTGGCTGCAGCGGGCGGGGGCTTCTCCAGCTGCGGTGTGTGAGCCCCTTGCGGCGCGGCCCTGCGTGCAGAGCGCGGGCTCCGGGGCGCAGTCTCAGTAGCTCCGTGCGCGGGCTTACTCACGCCTCGGCGTGTGGGGTTTTCCCGGACCAGGCGTTGATCCCGTGCCCACTGCGTTGGCGGGCGGGTCCTTAACCCCTGGACCACCAGGGCAGCCCAAGGTGATGGGCTTTCTTCCTGTTCAGCGTGAGATGCCCAAATGCAATCCTGGGGGAGTCCCTCCTGGTCTGACTAATCAAGTCTTAGAAAAAAGGCCTGGGCCAAATGCAGGCACATACGGGAGCTCGTGGCCCGCAAGATCTTTTGGGAGCTAGTCCCCGGCTGTTGCCTGTGTTATCTCCGGTGACTCGTCTCTCACTGTCTTTTTCCAGCCCTGCTCAACTACACGCAGCTGTCTCCTTTTCCACTCTGGGTTTTACCCTTCAAGGTGCCTAAAACACTCTTTTTCTAAAAATGGGAAAAAAGGCAAAACAAATCAAACGAAAAAGGAAAGAAAACTGTCTCTTAGTAGGAAAATAATCAACACACTGGCTAACTCACATAGTGGAACTCAATTTAATAGTTAGAACTAATGGATAAGATCTGCGTTTATCAACATAAATAGGAACCTGCTGCTGCTGAGTCGCTTCAGTCGTGTCCGACTCTGTGCGACCCCATAGACAGCTCCCCCATCCCTGGGATTCTCCAGGCAAGACCACTGGAGTGGGTTGCCATTCCCTTCTCCATTGCGTGAAAGTGAAGTCACTCAGTCCTGTCCGACTCTGTGCGACCCCACAGATGGCAGCCCACCAGGCTCCTCCATCCATGGGATTTTCCAGGCAAGAGTACTGGAGTGGGGGGCCATTGCCTTCTCCGAAATAGGGACCTAATATTGACTAAAAATAGCCAAATTAACTGAATATGGGGCTTCCCTTGTGGCTCAGCTGGTAAAGAGTCTGCCTGCAATGCAAGAGACCTGGGATTGATCCCTGGGTTGGGAAGATCCCCTGGAGAAGGGAAAGGCTACCCACTCCAGTATTCTGGCCTGGGGAATCCCATGGACTGTACAGTCCACGGGGTCGCAAAGAGTGGGACAAGACTGAGCAACTTTCACTTCACTAACTGAATATGTACAGTTTGATAGCATTTTTATGTATCATGTATCACATGTATGTAGTAAATACATATATAAGCAAAAACACTGACAACTTTATAATGTTGAATCTTCTCATCCAGAGACATTCCATATCTCTCCATGTATCCAAGCCATTTTTATGCCCGTCAATGGAGAGGCACTATTTTTGCATAGAAATTGGATGCAATTTTATCAACATCCAGTCTCAGTCTTTCTTGTAGTCCATCCTAGACCTGGATCAAAGTTTCTTCCTCCTGGAAGACTTCTCCCACTTGTACCCATGAGGAAGGGTGAGGTTTTCCACACAGTCTTTAAGAAAGAATGGAGACGGTGTCTCATTTATTGTGGCGTTTCCAGTGCTCAGTCAGGGTCTGGCACGCAGTCAGGTCCTAGGCCACACTGGATGAGAAGCTTAGGAGTGATAGCTGAAGCTAGGGAGGCATGTGAAGGTCATCATGAAGACAAATAATAGATGATAAGCAAAGGGCTCAAACCCAGGGGGACGTTTGCGATAAGCCACAAAAAAAAGAAACTCCTAGAGTGACGGGTGGTAAGCAAGCACCATATACTGGGGTCCCAAGAATGGTGTTTCCACAAGTCCAGGCTGACAGCCGTGAGTAAGCCTGGTGCATATTAATCTTAAATGGGAAAAGAGTCATTCCAGGCACCTAAGAAGTGAAGAAAGCAATGATTCCTACATGTGAATGGGTCGAATGGAGCTGGTCCACTGAGTGTGCACAGACCATCCCCTTCGGGCCAGCAGGCACAGCCAGCAGCTGTTTCTGTTTCAGTCTTCGGCTTGCTCCCTCCCACTCCCACCCTCCCCACTCTGGCAGAGCAGCTGGAGGTCGTCCGGGTGCCTTCATGAAGCGTCCTTCCCGGGGAAAGAGGTGCCTTCATGAAGCATCCTTCCCGGGGACGGAGGAGCCGTCATGAAGCATCCTTCCCGGGGACGGAGGAGCCGTCATGAAGTGCCCTTCCCGGGGACAGGGGAGCCGGCTCTGCTTCCCCTGTTTGCTCTCAGGGGTCCCACTGACCTTGGCCTCATCATCCCCCAGCCCATTACTTCCCAGGTGGGTCGGAGTCGGTCCCTTGAGCTTTGAGCTACTCCCAGATCCTCTGACTGTTCTTCTCTCGAAGTGGAAAGGAATAAAAGGCGGCCGTGGGTGAACTCTTAGGGCAGACGTGGCTGTTTGTGGAGCCAACGTTAATTATCCTAGACTTTTTCACGAACTGAATCTCAGTTGTGTTCCGTGTGGTCCTGTGGAACTTTGACGTCAACCTCTGCAGGCACATGTGGCCGTAGTCTGGCCAAGGAGGTGTGAGAGCTCATTGGCTGGTGAGGCGTTTGGGAACCCTCTTTGTAAAGGGCCTGATTCAATAGGCCACATGTTCATGCTTTGCTAGAAAGCAGAGGCCCTGCCTGGGGCTGTGGGAGACTTTCTACAGGCAGGGGGCTCCAGGCCAGGCACAGTCAGAGATCTCCTCCAGGGGCTCTTCCTCACCCAGGCATTGATCCCAGGTCTCCTGCATTGTAGGCAGATTCTTTACCGTCTGAGCACAAAGGAAGCCCAAGAAGGGGCAGACAGATAGACACGGGTGGACACTTTATATGAAAACCTTGCAACCTTGGTTTTTTAAGCCACTGTTTACTTGGTTTTCCTGTTACTTTCAGTATAGTGCAAATAAGTGATGCTGCTTTAAGTGTGAAATTGCGATAAATATGTCTCTGTCTATAGGAGAAGTGATCAACTCTCCAGCATAACAGGTGGTATTTAAGCAAAGGCCAAAGGTGACACTAAGGGGTTCCTGAAGGAGAAGAGGAGTTGAATTTGGCAGAAAAACAGAAATGTTAATTTATGAAGACAATCATTTGAGATAAATGTGGCTTCAGGAACCTCAGAGTGAAATTCTAATTACTACAAAATAAGGTTTCCTTATTATTTTAGCACTTAAGGAAGCTACAACTCTGTTGTATGAGGGTAAAACATACGTGTGTGTGTGTGTTTGTTGCTTGGTCGTGTCCGCCTTTGCAACTCCATGGACCGTAGGCCCCTGGGATCCTCTGTCCATGGGATTCTTCAGGCAAGAACACTAGAGTGGGTTGCCATTCCCTTCTCCAGGGGATCTTCCTGACCCAGGGATCGAACCCAGGTCTCCACATTGCAGGCAGATTCTTTACCTTCTGAGCCAGTAAAACAAAGATGGTAGAGATGCTAAAGATATCTAACCTTTATTTAAGAGTTACCGAATGCCAGACTCTGGTCTAAGCACCTTCTCCTTTCGTCATCACAGTAACTCTCTAAAGTAGATACTATCAATTATCGTCATTTTAAATGAGAGGAAACTGAGGCACAGATTTAAGAAACTTGCTCAGGTCATAGAGCTGTTAAGTGGTACAAAATGGACCAGTACTTACCTCTGTTGATCTCAAAATCTGCCATAAACTTTCTATAGGAGTAGTCCAATTAATCAAATTAACTCACAAAAAATCAAATTAACTCACAAAATATTAAGAATTTACATGGTGAAATGTAATACTGTTCTTTAGGATTCTCAAGGAGGCAGAGTATATTCACCAAAAAAATTGAAACTGTATTAATAAGCAATCCATACTATAGTATATAAATTAGATACAGTAATGTATTGCCTGAGAAAAATACCGGCAGGTAATACCTTAAAAAGTAACAGCATCATTTCCATTCAGGGGGATTATAGATGGTTCGATTTTCTTTCATAACATTTTCATGTTTTCAGTTTTTCCATAATGATTTAGTTACAATATTGTTTCTGTTATAAGAAGAGCAATTAGAGAACAATTGTGCATGCTAAGTCGCTTGTCCTGTCTGACTCTGCAACCCCATGGATCACAGCCCTCCAGGCTCCTGTGTCCACGGGATTCTCCAGGCAAGATACTGGAGTGGGTTGCCATGTCCTCCTCCAGGGGATCTTCCTGATCCAGGGATGGAACCTGTGTCTCTTACGTCTCGTTTTGGCAGGTGGGTTCTTTACCACCTGTGCCGCCTGGCCCAGAGAACAATACACTGCCAGTGTCCAAATGCTGATTGGAAGCCGTGAGGATGACAGCTGTCTTCGGTTCTGCTGAGCTTGGGTGAACCATTCGGCATCTCAGCTGTCCTGCAAAGCCAAATCTTGGGGTAAAAAATGTGTTTCTGGATGTCAGGGTCACCTCCACATTTGACCTACTGGGGAAAGACTACAGGTCTGATCCTCCATCTTTAGGGATGTGAAATAACAAAACTACTTCTCCTGTTGCCCTGTGGGGGCGCCAGAGGCCAGTTGGAGGCAGGTCAGGCAAGGATGGCTGGAAGCACTCTCCTTGGCAGCAGGTGGGAATGACAGGGAGACAGAAACACTAGGAATACGCTGTTCAGCGGATGAGCCAAGACGGCCTGTATGGATCTGGGGTGAGTGGCTGATGGCGGGAAACACACGGGGAGTTGGGGCGGCACTGGGACTCGGTTCTTGTCAAGAAGGGAGGCTCTGGAGAAATGTCCCGAGGTCAGGGAGTGATGCTAGGGAAAACTAGGTTTCTGAGGGCAGTGGGAGGAGCCTGGATGGACGCAAGGGCAGCAAGGTCATCCAGCGTGCCCCTTCAAGGACCTGGAGGTGGTAACGCCCCGGCCCTGTCCAGCAGGGAGGCAGTAAAGAGACTCTTGGCTGCAGCATTTTGAATGGACTCAGTTGCAACTGGTTTGGAGTTGAGGCTGCCAGAAGGAAGAAGGCTGCAGTGGGTTGTGATGTGAACTGTGGTTTTCCATCGAACAGGGGGTCTGAGGTGCTTGAGAGTTTCCCTTCCCCTGCCAGTGTGATGCTGGCAGATGCTGGCAATGAGATGATCCTGGTCAAACAAAGGAACGGAGGTTACTCTTAACCATCCATTCATCCACAAGCCCAGTTCTCCCACTCGCAGCTCCTGCTGCCCCAGAGTCCAAGGCAAGACTTGCACTGGCTTCCCTT
>SJYB01007903.1:1425-14952 GCA_006408585.1 Antidorcas marsupialis | reverse complement strand
CCTATCGTTAAAGCAAACACCGTATTTAGTCCTATTGGTGGAGGAAGTTGTCTTTTAATAATTCTGGAGTCTTTTATTATATTTTACTTTTTTTCTCAATTTTTTTTTTAAATTTCTCTCTCCTTCTTCTTCTCTTCAATATTCTATCTTTAAAAATCCAGTCTTTACTCCAGATTTCTAATCTTGGCATTTTGGTATTTGTTGCCAATTTTGTACTTTTAAAAACCTAACCTTCAGTACCCAGTTTTACATGAGTGCGAGATTACTGGCTTGNTCTCACTTGCATTCTCTGCAGGCTTCCCTCCTTCACCTCTTACTTTTCAAGTCCATTCCCTTCAACTCCCCTCAGCTGTTCTGCCCCTAACAACAGCCGTTCTGGCTTAAAACTTCCTACTTGCTTCATGAAAGTCCCCTAACTAAAAATCTACTTTGTTCGTTGGTTCTTTCACCATGACACTGCAAGGTGCTTGTTGAGAAGGTCTGAAAGAAATTCTGTCAACTTCCTATGATTAAAAACACAAAATTTGTGAGAAATGCCATGGAAGATTATGTGCTGACTTGTTGTTTTTCATTCGCTCAGTCATGTCCAACTCTTTGCGACCCNATTTAACTAACCCAGCATCTGGGAATTCAGAGAAACAGAAAGGAACTCGAAGATCAGATCTGTACGAGATCTATGGCATAGCCTCTGGGTTTATGTAAAGAGCTATTATTCCAACATTTTACTGATGTTTTCTGTCAGCTACCATAAGACCCCACTGAATTTTCTGGAAAGAAAAGCGTCTGACCAAGATACTGATTGACAAGGTATATGGTCGCCTCGGAGCTCAGTTTCACTGAGTGTGGACCTAAAAGAATATCCTGCATTTGGCAATTTAAAGACTGGTTCCCACATGCACCTCTGAGGAAGATTTTTTCCTTCTTGGATTCCCTCACTAATAACCTTATATCAGTTCAGGCACACATTAATCAAATTCCACAGATGTGCAGTTTGTCCTTTCCCCTCTGTGGTCACATATTCCACATTAAGGGATCATTTAATTGCATCTTGCAAACTGTGGGAAAATGAGAAAATAATTCCCTCTTTCATAATTCTTCCACACAGCTAGCCTCCAGAATCTCACTTGCATTCTCTGCAGGCTTCTCTCCTTCACCTCTTACTTTTCAAGTCCATTCCCTTCAACTCCCCTCAGCTGTTCTGCCCCTAACAACAGCTGTTCTGGCTTAAAACTTCCTACTTGCTTCATGAAAGTCAACTAACTAAAAATCTACTTTGTTCATTGGTTCTTTCACCATGACACTGCAAGGTGCTTGTTGAGAAGGTCTGAAAGAAATTCTGTCAACTTCCTATAATTAAAAACACAAAATTTGTGAGAAATGCCATGGAAGATTATGTGCTGACTTGTTGTTTTTCATTCGCTCAGTCATGTCCAACTCTTTGCGACCCCGTGGACTGCAGCATGCCAGGCCTCTTTGTCCTTCACCATCTCCTGGAGCTTATTCAAATTCACGTCCGTTGAGTTGGTGATGCCATCCAACCATCTCGTCCTCTGTCATCCCCTTCTCTTCCTGCTTTCAATCTTTCCCAGCATCAGGGTCTTTTCTAATGAGTCAATTCTTCGCATCAGCTGGCCAAAGTATTGGAGCTTCCGCTTCAGCATTAGTCTTTCCAATGAATATTTGGGACTGATCTCCTTTAGGATGGACTTGTTGGATCTCCTTGCAGTCCAAGGGACTCGCAAGAGTCTTCTCCAATACCACAGTTCAAAAGCATCAATTCTTCAGCGCTCAGCCTTCTTTATGGTCCGACTCTCATGTCCATACATGACTACTGGAAAAACGACAGCTTTGACTATATGGACTTTTGTTGGCCAAGTTATGTGCTGATTACCATATGTCAAAAATGTGCTGATCACCAAATGTACTAATTACCATATGTCAAAAATCAGTACCTAAAAATAAACCCTTCATCAATGCTTATAAAATGAAATAATTCAAGATCAGTTTTCTCTAAAATTCTTATATGCAAGCCCTACTTGTCATTCTCTATGTTTGCTGTGAATCAGCTGGGTATAGGAAGTGAGGACTTTTTAATTTGACTTTATCATGAGAGGACTTCGATTTCTTCTTTCACCCTGGTATAAGTTAGACTGTAAAAATTTAGAGATTCCATGAAAAGACAAGAAAGAAATTAGGAATGTCAGGTGGATTCCAGAGGTGGTATTCATTTCATAAGTTTTGTAAGGAAATGAGAAAAACAAAGAATTTTAAGTTGCATTATAAAACATAAAAGTGAAAGAAGAGGAATTTAAGTAGAAGACATGTAACCTTTTAGTTATAAGCAAGGATGTTGCTAAATTTTAAATGAGCGAAGTGTCAAAAGAGAAATCAGGAATAAAATCTAGCAGGAGAATTGGCAACACTGTTAGCATTTTTGAGGAATTTGGAAAATTATTGAGTGTAATGAGAGTGTTTTAGGCAAATGAAGTATTTAGCTGTTTTCAGGAACCTCAATCCCTAAATTAAGTGTGATGACTACTAGTACTAATTGATGATTAATGGTTGACTGCTTTCTACCTTCTAAGTGCTAAGTAATATGACTGATTGATATTTGCTTGTGAAATACAGAATAACAATAATATGCAAGTAATATGTGAATGACAAAGTTACATGCATCTGAAGGTCCTATTGAAACATAAAATAAGTAACAAAAACAGTTATAACAATCCATACCTTTTCTGTGTCAATGCCTTTTGACATAGACCATGTTGAGACAATATAATCCATGACTCGTTCACTAAGGCCTTTGGGGACCTGATAGAGTTTCAGAAAGTCCCGTACATTATTTAGCATCTCATGGTATCGGTTGGTGTTGGCATACATTTGCTGGAAAATTGTGGTAACATTTCCAAAAATAGTTGCATAAAGAAGAGCTGAAAGAGAAGAAATGATGAAAATAAAACAAATATCTCAAGTGAAAATAAATGATATGAATACTGGCCAGATCAATAAATTATCTGACAGAGATACCTTAATAAACTTTTCAGAATTATGCATGATAACTCCCAGAGAAGTGTGTCTACAATTTGGTGTTCACTCAGTAAATCTTATCTTTAGTATGATGAACATGATTTTATGAGTGACCACCAGCTAGTCAATTTGGTAAAACATGATGGTGATTGACAGATTTCATGAAGAATTAGATGATCCAAGTTTATGATTTGCCTCTTAACCTTATCACTAAAATTATCCTCCAGCCCTGTCTTCCTGAATGAAGCTTAATCAATTTAAAATTTTGAGGAATTGATGATTCAGTTTAGAAATATATGTTCATTCTCATTGCATGCTTCTTCCAACTTTTGGAATATTTCCCTGCTTATCAATATTTTTGACAGAATATCAAAAATATAGGATGAGAAGACAAATCAAGGTGTTTCATTTCTAGAAGATTCTAGGAAGAAACAGAATTGGATTTAACAGCTAAAATAAAACTTTGGGAGTGCCTATAATTTCTACTAATTAAATTTATGTCAGTAATCCAGTACTGTAAGGATTTTTTTTACTTCATTATTTTAAGAATAACTTGCAACCTGCAAATCAACTGTTATCTATCTACAGTGGCTAAAGAAAAGTATAAGGTGTTCTAATGCCCCTGATTGCTACTTCCTCCATCAACAAATAATTTACCAACTCCTCTTTCTCCAGATCTATCACGTTACTAATGTTGACCTGATCTTGAAAAAACTTTTAAAAGCAGTTGAGTTCAGAACCAAATAAATACATCTTCAATCACACACCACTCCTAACCTATCCTGTCCCTTTAGTTTTATCCCTTAACAGTAAGCCCTTTTGAAAAGGCACTATTTTATTCCCTTTAATATTCAGTAAACACTATGTTTAATAACCATACTCATTGCAAAAGCATTTCACAAATAAGTAGAATATCAGACAATGATCACTTCCATTCTTGCTCCTCTAAGCATTTGAAAATAATTCCTCTGAACAAAATGTATGAACTGTTTCATTTCACACACTTTCATCAATCAAATTCCACTTGATGGAAAGAGTATTATATCAAATCAGTGAAGCAACTTAAGATCCTCAATCTATTTTCAGAAAATCGCTTGTGTTCTTTAAGTACAGTGGCTCTTTGAGCATAACAAATTAAAATTTCACAATAGGAAGTTATGATTTTACAAGCAGTTACTCGAGTTCTTTTTTAAATCACTTTTTAGGTTTTTTGTTTGTTTGTTTTTAGGGGGGGTTTGCTATTATTTTGGCATGTTGGTGTTAGCACAGAACAATTTTTAAGATAGACAATATTTTGTTAAAACTAAGTGGGAAGAATATAATGCTGACACTTCTCAACAAGATCTTTAAATCGTTGAATATTTATATTTAAAAACAACAAAAAAGTAGAAGTAATCACAGACTTAAAACTCTATCCCTTATTGTTGGTATTAAGAAAGACAAGCAGAGAAATAATGTGAACAAACTAATGGTAGAAGAATCATATAACAAACATGGAATTTTGAATTTCCAAGAAAGTGACATGAAGAGAATTTGTTTTTTAAATAATGAGCTTTTTACAGGTTAATTAAATAATGTTACAGTCATGCTTTTGAATAGCCTCCAGCTATTTTAAGATGTCAATGAATATTACAGAACTATTATTTTGACATGTTCAACTTGTTTGGCTTCCTAAGATGCTTGTAATATGCTATATCTGCCAAAATGTCTTACTACTGCCTTTTAGTTAAACAAATTACCACACATTTCATTTTTGGGGGTACATTAAATATGCACACATTCTAGTCATATGAATAGCTTAAGCACTGAAATATGAATCAAACTGTCAAGGTATTTATGGTTTTCAGCATTAACAAATGAAGGATATAATCAACATCCCATTAAGCTGGGTATATTACAAAGACATCTTCTGCCTCCAGCTTTCATGTGAGTGTGGTGTCCTATACTGAGTAAGATTAATCAAGGTCATAATTTAATGTAAGACATTCAACTATATACATATAATTATGTGCATGCATATATATATAATATATGCAATTTATATGTATATTTGTACATACATACATATTTGTAATATATATACATATATAATTATGTATAAAATTTTTTACTTTGAAATGTTATAAAAATCAGCAGAAAGCTCACATATACCCACATGTAGCTCTCTCAATTATGACATCCCACAGAACTATAAGAATCTGCCTGCCAATGCAGGAGATGTAAGAGATGCAAGTTCAATTCCTGGGTCGAGAAGACCACCTGGAGGAGGAAATAGCAACCCACTCCAATATTCTTGCCTAGAGAATACCATGGACAGAATTGGAGGGCTACAGTCCATGGGGTTACAAAGAGGTGGACATGACTTAGGGACTGAACAACAAAAACAAATAGACATTGTATTTAACTAGTATTTTACATGTAGTCATTTTGGGGGTATACAATGTTATATAAGTTTTATCATCTATACAAATCTATGTAATATATGTACATTTTTAAAAAGAGAAGTCACTTCTTCTTTAAAAAGATTTTCAGCATTTAAGACTAGTGCACATTTCATAAAATATAGTGACAGCAAGTATGAAATTCCATGGCAAGCAACAATACTGCTTCCCACCACAGCTTGTGTTCACAGGATAAAAGAGTACATCCTCAAGGAAAGTGACCATGGAACATGACACCCAACAATGAAAGAAATCGATCTCAATAGAAACTAGCTCTATGCTGCTAACTCCCAAAGTAATAACCTCTCTCTTGAATTACAGATACACAGATGTTCTTGAATGTCTAATGGGATTCAAATCTAACGTGTTCAAAAGAGAACTCATTTAATACTACCTTCTCTTCAACAACCAAGTGCAATTTTCATCTCATTAAATTGCAAAGCCACACCTATTTCTTCAGATTAAAGCTACAGAGTCTTTCTTCAAGTCACTCCTTGATTCATCTAATCTACTCCATTATCAATTCTTATTGGCTCTACCTTCAAAATAACGCCTCAATTCAATTTCTTCTTACCACCTCTACCAGCATTCTTGTCTCCTTTAAGAGTACATGCTTTCCCACTGACTACCTATGTGTCTTTGGACCAGTTACTAGAGCTCTCTAGTATTCTATTTCCTCTCTTAACAACTTTACAGTTACTCTAGACTCTTTACAAAGGAGTTATGCTGAATAAGATAACTCATATAAATAGTCTTAAAAGAGTCCAATATGGAGTAAGCATCCATGAAATGTTATGTATATATCAGCATCATCATCATGGAAATAGCTTCCAAACAATCGACTTTCACTCAGCAGAAAAAACATGCCCTTCCTTCAGCATTAGTCTCCACCCGCTATTATGTCTTTCTTCCTAAACTTATCATCACTACTTTAATTTATATGACATATTTATCTGTTTATATCTACCTTCCCAATTAGAAACGCAAAATCCATAAATACTAGCCTGGGCCTTGTTCTTTCTTTTTTGCTCACTGCTGTATTTTCAGAACAAAGATCAGTTCCTGGAACATTATAGGTATTTAAATATTTTCTTTCAGTAAACTGACACACCAAAAACCTAGGAAACATTTTTTTCAGAAACATTCTTTTTTTCAAATCAAAGTTTCACTACTGGTGACACAAAAACACAGAAGAAGTACACATTATTAATGCACGTGAGAGAATAAAGTGTTGACAAACTAAGGTGATACATGTCCTGCTCATATTAAGATGGTAAATGAATTGGGAAGTCTTATTGTCATTCATGAAACACGAATGTTCTTGCTTGACCCAGCAAGGTTTGTAGGGGACTATTATATAACTTTATACTTTGAATGAGGTGCCATAGAGGTAATTTTCCTATTTTACTTGCTGGTGGCTCAGATGGTAAAGCGTTTGCCTACACTGCAGGAGACCTGGCTTCAATCCCTGGGTCAGGAAGGTCTCCTGGAGAAAGGAATGGCAACCCACTCCAGTATTCTTGTCTCCCCACCCACAAAAAAAGGGGATCAAAAAATATTTTTTGGAACTTCCCTGGTGGCTCAGACGGTAAAGTGTCTGCCTACAATCCAGGAGACCCAGGTTCAATCCCTGGGTCGGGAAGATACCCTGGAGAAGGAAAAGGCAACCCACTCCAGTACTCCTACCTGGAAAATCCCAGGGATGGAGGAGCCTGGTAGGCTACAGTCCATGGGGCTACAAAGAATCGGACACGACAGCGATTTCACTTTCACTTTCATTTTCTTTAACGGGATACCATAGAGGTAATTTTCCTACTTTACTACTAATAATTTGATTGATCAGTTAAAATTTAAGTCTCTTTTTATATTCTCTCCTGTAGCCTTTTAAGCTTGATGCAGTTTAAAACAAGCCCAGTTTTACTAGCTTATCATATTTAAGTGCTTCCTTCATGGCTCAGCTGGTAGGGAATCCACCTGCAATATGGAAAACCTGAGTTCAGTCCCTCAACTGGGAAGATCCCCTGCAGTAGGGAAAGGCTACCCACTCCAGTATTCTGGCCTGGAGAATTCCATGGACTGTATAGTCCAATGGATCACAAAGAGTTGGACGCGACTAAGTGACTTTCACATTCACTTCATATTTAAACACGTGGTAACTCTCACATCAGTTCAGTTCAGTTCAGTCACTCAGTCATGTCCAACTCTTTGCGACCCCATGAATTGCAGCACGCCAGGCCTCCCTCTCCATCAACAACTCCCGGAGTTCACTCAGACTCACGTCCATCGAGTCAGTGATGCCATCCAGCCATCTCATCCTCTGTCGTCCCCTTCTCCTCCTGCTCCCAATCCCTCCCAGCATCAGAGTCTTTTCCAATGAGTCACCTCTTCCCATGAGGTGGCCAGTGTACTGGAGTTTCAGCTTTAGCATCAGTCCTTCCAAAGAAATCCCAGGGCTGATCTCCTTCAGAATGGACTGGTTGGATCTCCTTGCAGTCCAAGGGACTCTCAAGAGTCTTCTCCAACACCACATTACAAAAGCATCAATTCTTCGGTGCTCAGCTTTCTTCACAGTCCAACTCTCACATCCATACATGACCACAGGAAAAACCATAGAATTGACTAGATGGACCTTTGTTGGCAAAGAAATGTCAAAGAAAATGCTTTTCAATATGCTATCTAGGTTGGTCATAACTTTTTTTCCAAGGAGTAAGCGTCTTTTAATTTCATGGCCGCAGTCACCATCTGCAGTGATTCTGGAGCCCCAAAAATAAAGTCTGACACTGTTTCCACTGTGTCCCCATCTATTTGCCATGAAGTGATGGGACCAGATGCCATGATCTTAGTTTTCTGAATGTTGAGCTTTAAGCCAACTTTTTCACTCTCCTCTTTCACTTTCATCAAGAGGCTCTTTTGTTCCTCTTCATTTTCTGCCATAAGGGTGGTGTCATCTGCATATCTGAGGTTATTGATATTTCTCCCAGCAATCTTGATTCCAGCTTGTGTTGCTTCCAGCCCAGTGTTTCTCATGATGTACTCTGCATATAAGTCAAATAATCAGGGTGACAATACACAGCCTTGATGTACTCCTTTTCCTATTTGGAACCNATCAAGAGGCTCTTTAGTTCCTCTTCATTTTCTGCCATAAGGGTGGTGTCATCTGCATATCTGAGGTTATTGATATTTCTCCCAGCAATCTTGATTCTAGCTTGTGTTGCTTCCAGCCCAGTGTTTCTCATGATGTACTCTGCATATAAGTCAAATAATCAGGGTGACAATACACAGCCTTAATGTACTCCTTTTCCTATTTGGAACCAGTCTGTTGTTCCATGTCCAGTTCTAACTGTTGCTTCTTGACCTGCATATTGGTTTCTCAAGAGGCAGGTCAGGTAGTCTGATATTCCCATCTCTTTCAGAATTTTCCACAGTTTATTGTGACATATATACTGGTAAATGTCATACCTAAAAGCCCTATAGTTTTCTTATTCACTGTAAGGGGATTATTTTAAAGAAAACTATGTTAGATTAAAGATGGCTATAATTTTTTGACACTCCTTCCATAGATAGCCAGAGTCTTTTTTCCTTTCCCTTGAATCTAGGCATACTCTATTAACTATTTTACTAATGGATTATGGTAACTATAATCACATGCCAAAATCTGGGCCCATACCTTATGAAACTAGAAATTTCTAATTCCTCACTACTAAAATACCTGCTAGAATAACTAGAATATAGTTTCTGTGTTCTGAAGGAGCCTGAATATTCCTCTGGAAAGGTCCACATGCAGAGAAATCAAGGCCCCTGGCCAAGAGTCTTGGTTGAGCTCCCAGCTAAACAATGGCCTTAGGCTGAACAATTTTAACTATGGATATAAGAAGACATTTCTGATAACACTTAAGGCAGGGTGGATGGTTCAACCATCACTTCCCCTTCTATTTATACTGATATTTAATAATGATAGTTAATATGGGAAGGAAAATGTCCTATCAATCTATGATTCCGTATGCAGCACATAGCTTGACAAGATCAGCTTACTAGCCATGTATGTTGCTGAGCCAACTAAGAAGTGAATTTTTCAGACCCACTCAAGCAAACCCAATGATAACATATGTGCCAGAAATAAGTCATGCCTTCCTAGCCCTGCACAAATTATAGACTCATGAGTGAAATAAATGGCTCTTGTTGTTTTAAGCCACTAATTTTTATTAGTTATGTAACTCTACTGTTCTAATAAACAGTTTTATGAATAGCTGATTCTCAACTGATTAGTAAACCTGAGAGAGAAGAGTAGTGAGTTCCTTATGATACATATCAGAGTCTAACAGCATATTTAGGAAAAATAAATTTTAATATATTTTATTGAATATATCTTAATACTCAAAATATCCATTATTTTTATAATATAAACATTGAAGTCATGAATGAATGCTTTCAAAAAAAACCAAAGTTTAAATGATTGAATAATGTCATATAACTTAATCCCAGATTTCATTCATGCATTGCTTAATTCCATGGATATTTATTGAACATCTATTACATGCCTCCACTACAATAGTCACTAAGGATAAAACATTATCTCTGTTCTCAAGTAGTACGTACTACTTCCAAAGGAAAAGTGTTAATCCTTAATTCTCCAAAATCATAGCCTTTGAAACAAAACTAGTGATCATCATATCCTTTTCATAGTTTACAAGAATTCACAAATGAACTTCTACCAATACCAAGTATATAAATAAAGTATAGTTTATTTCTCATGGTTAAACAACTGGCAGAGTCAAACAGAATCTGTATTGAGCTAATTAATTGTAACTTTACCTACACTATTATAAGTTGCACAGAATAACAGATCAGATGATGATATCCAGTTCTCTGAATAAATTATGTTCTCAGTCACTTCATTTTGTTTGCTCCTTAGGTCACGTTGCAGCCATTCACCTTCTTATAACAATTTATATTTTTTAGACTTTTTGTGCCCATTCATGTTGACATCAAACATTTATTTTTCCTAGTTATCTTTCTTTTATAAATCTTGGCAAGTAATCATTAGCCTTAGATTATGTAGTTTAAAATACTTATATAAGGATTTTGCATCTATGTCCATCAGTGATATTAGCCTGTAGTTTTCTTTTTTTGTGGCATCTTTGTCAGGTTTTGGTATTAGAGTGATGGTGGCCTCATAGAATGAGTTTGGAAGTTTACCTTCCTCTGCAATTTTCTAGAAGAGTTTGAGTAGGATAGGTGTTAGCTCGTCTCGAAATTTTTGGTAGAATTCAGCTGTGAAGCCGTCTGGACCTGGGCTTTTGTTTGCTGGAAGATTTCTGATTACAGTTTCAATTTCTGTGCTTGCGATGTGTCTGTTAAGATTTTTATTTCTTCCTGGTTCAGTTTTGGAAAGTTGTACTTTTCGAAGAATTTGTCCATTTCTTCCACGTTGTCCATTTTATTGGCATATAATTGCTGATAGTAGTCTCTTATGATCCTTTGTAGTTCTGTGTTGTCTGTTGTGATCGCTCCATTTTCATTTCTAATTTTATTGATTTGATGTTTCTCCATTTGTTTCTTGATGAGTTTGGCTAAGGGTTTATCAATTTTATTTATCCTTTCAAAGAACCAGCTTTTTGTTTTGTTGATTTTTGCTATGGTCTCTTTTGTTTCTTTCGCATTTATTTCTGTTGTTCATTTATTCCTTTTCTAGTTGCTTTAGGTGCAGAGTTAGGTTATTTATTTGACTTTTTTCTTGTTTCTTGAGGTATGCCTGTATTGCTATGAACTTTTCCCATGCACCTATGGACACCTTATCTTGGACAAAGGAGGCAAGAATATACAATGGAGAAAAGACAGTCTCTTTAACAAGTGGTGCTGGGAAAACGGGTCAACCACTTGTAAAAGAATGAAACTAGATCACTTTCTAACACCATACATAAAAACAAACTCAAAATGGATTAAAGATCTAAATATAAGGCCAGAAACTATAAAACTCCTAGAGGAGAACATAGGCAAAACACTCTCCGACATAAATCACAGCAGGATCCTCTATGACCCACCTCCCAGAATACTTAAAATCAACGCAAAAATAAACAAATGGGACCTAACTAAAGTTAAAAGCTTCTGCACAACAAAAGAAACTATAAGCAAGGTGAAAAGACAGCCCTCAGAATGGGAGAAAATAACAGCAAATGAAGCAACTGACAAACAACTAGTCTCAAAAATATACAAGCAACTCATGTAGCTCAATTCCAGAAAAATAAATGATCCAATCAAAAATGGGCCAAAGAACTAAATAGACATTTCTCCAAAGAAGACATACAGATGGCTAACAAACACATGAAAAGATGTATTTAAACATCACTCATTATCAGAGAAATGCAAATCAAAACCACAATGAGGTACCATTTCACGCCAGTCAGAGTGGCTGCGATCCAAAAGTCTACAAACAATAAATGCTGGAGAGGGTGTGGAGAAAAGGGAACCCTCTTACACTCTTGGTGGGAATGAAAACTAGTACAGCCACTATGGAGAACAGTGTGGAGATTCCTTTAAAAACTGCAAATAGAACTGCCTTATGACCCAGCAATCCCACTGCTGGGCATACACACCGAGGAAACCAGAATTGAAAGAGACACATGTACCCCAATGTTCATCGCAGCACTGTTTATGATAGCCAGGACATGGAAACAACCTAGAAGTTCTTCAGCAGATGAATGGATAAGACAGCTGTGGTACATATACACAATGGAGTATTACTCAGCCATTAAAAAGAATACATTTGGAACCAAAAAAAGATGGTGGAGGAATAGGATGGGGAGAACACTTTATCCCTCACTACTCATCATAAGAACATTTCAACGCTGAGTAAATTCCACAAAACAACTTCTGAGTGCTAGCAGAGGACATCAGGCATCCAGCAAAGCAGATCATTGGCTTCAAAACCAGGTAGGAATAATTATAAAGGACGAAAGTGGAGACAAAGGTGGTAGGGAGGGAGCCCCATCCCGGGAAGGGAATCCTGTCCCAGGAAAAGACTCTTAAAGGAGAGGTTTCCTGGGGTCAGGAAACATTCTCACAGCCATGTCTGGGGCGAGCCCTGGAAGCACAGAGGGCAACATAACAGGAAGGAAGAATAAATAAATAATCAAAACCAACAGATTACGAATTCAACAGTAAAACCCCCAGCGGATAAACAGGGCAAACGCCTGCTTCCGACAGTAGCAGTGGGGGTTGGGCAGGGAGGAGCGCGCCAGCGACAGTGCTTTCTAAGAATTGGGCCGTGGGAGACGTAGGCTGCAGGGCTTTTCTCGAGAATCGGGTCGTAACGGGGCCGGAATCAGGTCTGCACGAGGCTAGAACGAACTATCTTGGTCTAGCAAACCAGACTGCGGCATAGCTAACACTCAAAAGGCTCAAACATGACACCGACAGACTCACGCACAGAACAAAGGATGGATAGGAAATAGCCAGCTGCAGACCATTCCCCTCTGGCGACAGGTAGCCAGAGCCTTAAGTGCTGGAAGGGGGCAATCGCAGCTCAAGAGAGACATTACCTACCAAATTGCAAGCAGGTTTCTTTGCTAATTAAGACTTCTGGGGGGCTCTGAACAGTCATCATCTGCCTGAGAAAGAGCCCCAGAGGTACTCCCAGAAAATTGAACGACCCAGAAAGGCCAGAAGTCGCAGCTATTGCACGCGCCAACTCCCTAGATACTTGGACCTGGGAAGGGAACAAAGTCCAGGCTAAACCAAATCCGAGACTCGGAGGGCTTCCTGAGCGCCAAACCTGAGCGGCTTAGACCGGGGAGGTGCATGAAGCCTCGGGCAGGCCCCAGATGGTTATCCTGTGGAGTAACGGACAGCCTGAACGGTGTGCACCACGAGAAGGGGCAAGCCCAGTGCAGAGTCCACCACCCCCACCCCTGTGTCAAGACAGAAATCGGACACGGAAGAGACCAGCAAACAGAGAAAGTCAAACAGAGGGAACTGCCTTGGGAGCGACCCCACACAGCCCACAACGACAGAAGCACCAGACATGCCATTACTACTTTTACGATCAAATTTTTTTTTT
>SJYB01007902.1:0-14807 GCA_006408585.1 Antidorcas marsupialis | reverse complement strand
ATTTAACTCATTCTTAGTGCAACACTTGGCTTAAACCAAAATTATGGCACTGTCAGAAGCAGAATTCTCCATAGAGAAAGTGAATACTAAAGTTACGATAACTTTACTGATATGTCACAGCTTTCATTTCAGGCTCCACTGCTAGGTCATTTTTTCAACCCTCCCAGCCCTCTGACCATTGGTGTTTCTGCAGGAAACCAGACCCAGGTGCTGCCCCAGTGCAATGACTCTGTGTCCGAACCAGCAGGCTCTGAGGCCTCAGAGGATAGCGCCCCCTACTGCTCAGGTGAGGGTCCCACAGGACAGAAGACCCTCATAATCCCCTGCCCCCTCGCCCCCCTCACCACCTGTCACCGCCCCATTTCTGTCACCTCAGACAGCAGGCAGCTCCGCCTGGTGGACGGGGGCGGTCCCTGCGCCGAGAGAGTGGAGATTCTTGACCAGGGCTCCTGGGGCACCATCTGTGATGATGGCTGGGACCTGGCTGATGCCCGCGTGGTGTGCAGGCAGCTGGGCTGTGGAGAAGCCCTCAGTGCCACGAAGTCTGCTCACTCTGGGGCGGAATCAGGGCCCATCTGGCTGGACGACCTGAACTGGACAGGAAAGGAGTCCCATGTGTGGAGGTGCCCTTCCCGGGGCTGGGGGCGGCACGACTGCAGACACAAGCAGGACGCGGGGGTCATCTGCTCAGATCAGCACTCCACACTGTCCACAGGCTGGGGGAGGGGTGGAGCCCTGGAGGACGGGGGTCTGAGCCCTGAAGGAGAGATGCCGAAAGGACCAGAGAAGGGCGCTTCCTCCCACGGAGCCNACTCTGGGGCGGAATCAGGGCCCATCTGGCTGGACGACCTGAACTGGACAGGAAAGGAGTCCCATGTGTGGAGGTGCCCTTCCCGGGGCTGGGGGCGGCACGACTGCAGACACAAGCAGGACGCGGGGGTCATCTGCTCAGATCAGCACTCCACACTGTCCACAGGCTGGGGGAGGGGTGGAGCCCTGGAGGACGGGGGTCTGAGCCCTGAAGGAGAGATGCCGAAAGGACCAGAGAAGGGCGCTTCCTCCCACGGAGCCTGTCTTTCCAGCCAATGTGAAGAGGAGGTGCTTTCACTTCCTCCTGAAGCAGCTGAGATTCTGGTCCTTTTTGCTCAATAGTGTTTCCTGGCAGAGCCGTTTCTGACAGTTGCCACGTGAAAGCAGGGCTCTCTCTCCAGTTCCCTGTGGTAGCACAGTCTGGCGATATGTGGATTATGTAATGAAAGCACAGATTTACTCTACTCAGTTCTGTGTGCTAGGAGTCTGATGAAGGTCTCCGTGGGCCAACATCCCAGTGTCCAGAAGGCTGTGTTCTTCCTGGAGGCCCCCTTTCCCAGCCTCTCCTGGTTTCTGTGTGGTCTCTTTCCTGGGCTTGGGTCTTTCTTCTTCTCCAACACCAGTGTCTCTTCTGCCCATTCTTCCTCACTCACATTTCCCTCTGACTGGAACTGGGAAAGGTTGCCCATTTCCAAGGATAGTGCTGCTAAGGATGCATTTAAACTGGGGTCTAAACATCCCAAGGTCCTTAAGTTAGTTACATCTGTAAAGCCCCTTTTGCCAGGTCAGGTAACATATTCACAGGTACTAAGGATTGGTATGTGGACATTTGGGGCTCCATTATTTTGCTTCCCTTCCCAGATAGCCACATCACATTCCATCCACAAACTGTTTTAGAGTTTTTTTCAGGAAGCAGGAGTCAGTTCTCCATCCTGCAGGTGTCCCGGCTGGTCTTTCTGTCAGTTTGTATCCACGACATCATCGTGGTAGAAATAGAAAGGCAGACACAAACGGACAAAGTCAGGGAAAAGTGAGTTAATGATAGTCTTGTCACCTGGTGGGTATCTCTGCAGTTGGGTCAGGGATGTATGGTCACAGTTTCTGGGAGAGAGGAAGACCCAGAGCACTGAGCGGAGGGCTCACTGTGTCCCATCTCCTCCCTTTCAACCTTAGAGCTCCTGGCCCTCAGGATGGTGAGCAAGGACCAGCAGTGTGCTGGGTGGCTGGAAGTTTTCTACAACGGGACCTGGGGCAGTGTCTGCCGCAGCCCCATAGACGACATCACCGTGTCCGTGATCTGCAGACAGCTTGGCTGTGGGGACAGTGGAACCCTTGACACTTTTGTTGCTCTTAGAGAAGGTTCTACACCCCGGTGGGTAGATGGAATCCAGTGTAGGAAAACTCACACCTCTCTCTGGCAGTGTCCTACTGACCCTTGGAAATACAATTCCTGCTCTCCAAAGGAGGAAGCCTATATCTCGTGTGCAGGTGACTTATTGTCTGTTTGTGTCTGTCTCAACCCCGAAGGATGGTGTTAGAGTGACTTTATGCTTTCCAGTCTAAGTGATGATTTTAAGTTGAGTCTACAAAATGTCTATGTGCCTGTGTCTGTGTTTGTATTTGTTATGGGGTATGGAGAACAATAAATGATGAACAGTTACAGTTATTTCAGCTGATGATCACATGCACTGAATGTCTCAGACCAGGAGATAATGAACCTGTGTTTTGACATGTCATTTGCACTGATTCAGACCTTAGATAATCTTATGTGGGGACAGGCCCACCCCTAGTTGTTCCTGATCCATGGTTTCCCTGTTGTTTGCAGGAAGAAGACCCAAGAGTTGTCCAACTGCTGCCCCCGCACAGGTACGTCAGCCCTGCCCCCTCTCCATGGCTCCCAGGGGCTCCTTCTTCCCACCAGGCAGTCACAGGAGGGGCTGCTGCCTTTTCAGATAGAGAGAAGCTCTGGCTCAGGGGAGGAGACAGCGAGTGCTCAGGGCGGGTGGAGGTCTGGCACAGTGGCTCCTGGGGCACCATGTGCGATGACTCCTGGAGCCTGGCAGAGGCCGAAGTGGTGTGTCAGCAGCTGGGCTGTGGCCGGGCCCTGGAAGCTGTGCGGGCCGCGACATTCGGCCCTGGAAATGGGAGCATCTGGCTGGACGAGGTGCGGTGCAGAGGCCGGGAGTCCTCCCTGTGGGACTGTGCTGCGGATCCCTGGGGGCAGAGCGACTGCAAGCACGAGGAGGACGCTGACTTGAGGTGCTCTGGTGAGTGAGGGGCTCAGGGTCCGCCCTGGGTGAGCTGGGGCAGCGTGGAGGCAGGGGGCTGGGCCAGGGGTGGTGGAGAGTTTGTGTTCAGAGAGTATCTGGGTGCTGGGGCTCTGATCTAGCACAGTGTAGCCAATCCCCTGTAATCTTTGGTCTTTGTCCTGGAAAAGGTGAATTTGAGCTCTTCAATACCCAGCCTCTGCAGTTTCAAAACATGGGTAATCTCATGCACTGGATGGGCCACCCTAGTGGCTCAGCTGGTAAAGAATCCAACTGCAATGCAAGAGACCTGGATTTGGTCACTGGATCAGGAAGAGCCCCTGAAGAAGGGAATGTCTACCCACTCCAGTATTCTTGCCTGGGGAACCCAATGGACAGAGGAGCCTGGTGGGCTACAGTTCATAGCGTTGCAAACAGACACAACTGAGTCACTAACACTTCACTTCTCAACCATTTGCCATCTTTAATGCTGTCAGACTCCTTGGGGGGTGAGGAATCACTCTACTTTTGGCATATATGTCCCCATAATGCAACATAAATTTTCATTTTATTTGTGATATGCTTGCATTAAAGTTTATAGATTAGGGCTTTTCTGGTAACAGTGGTTAGGACTCTGCACTTTCACTGCTAGCGCCTCTGGGTTCACTCTCTGGTCAAGGAACTAAGATCCCACAAGCATTGTATAGTAGTCAAAAGAAATAGATAGCTTATAGATTAATTGAGCATATTTACCAAATCCCAAAGCAGACAAGTGTTTTGATAACATCTCTCTGCTGCCCTGCATGTGAAAGAGATTTTAAAAATGTGTTGCAGTATTGAAATTTGTGAGTCATCTGATAATTTAAGATGAGCGCTGTGTGTTTAAGGTTGCAATGACGTGTACAAAGTCTATGGTATGTGGTGGCCTTAACATTAAGCCATGTTGGTGGATCATTGACTCAGAGATTATGGTCAGCTAAGGTCTAATTTCCTCCAGATATTTCAGTTGTCAAGAGAAAACACTCTTTCTCTGGAAGAGAGTATTTATCCATCTGAGGGCCTGTGTGGTCCCTGGGAGGGGCCATCTGTGGATGCACCTGCGATACTCTTTGTGGACATTTGGGAACATGTGTCAAGATAACTAAGAGCAGAGTTGGTTTATGAGTGAGGAACTCAGATTTTCCCTGTGTCCACTCTGCCTCTCACTGTGATTTCACATCTTTCAGCTGTGAGAGGAGAACATTTAAATTGTTGTTATGCTCCTACTGTTCCTGGGCATCTCCTTGCTATTGTGTAGCCTGGAAGCAGATCTTCCCAGAGCTCCTGTATGAGCACAGGTCTCCTGTGATGCAGAATTTCCGTATGAACTGACGCCCCAGGGACCACATGGACCTGATCTGAGAGGACAGCCTGGATCCATCCTCAGTGTAACTGGTGTGAAATAGTCTGAGCCTCCTGTCCACACCTGGTTCCCAGGGATGCTTTGTCATCCTCACTTGTTAAACACGCTTCCAACATCCTGTCCAGTTCCTTTGTCTCAGTTCTAATTATGCTTCTCTTTGCTTTTTCAGGCTCTTCTCTAAACATCTCTAGAGAGGAAGCTGATCTTGGGGAAGGAGAAGAGAGCCCCTGCCTACTCCAGGGGGAGAGAGGGGACCCTGGGTACGATGATGTTAAACTCAGTGTCCTGGGAACATCCACAGTGACTTTCCTGTGATGTTGTATTAAATACAAGATGATGGCTCATATATTCTAATTGCCTGTATTTCAATAGAAGCTGACCTGTGATGGTGTTATATGGAAATTGCTCAAAATGAAATATTCTGATTCAAGTAACTTTTTCTTTTGCTTTGTTAATAATTACCAAGTTCCATGTCAAATGCTTTTAAATGATTGGCCCTCAAACACCATTTTCCTCAAAGGAAATACATGATGAATGCACTGCCCTGTTTTCCCACCTCCATCAAAGGCTAATGAGGCCATGACTTTGCCTGGAATCACAAATGCTCCAGGTCACTCTTACTTAGAAACAGCATCTAAACTTATTCGTACTCTCCTTCCTAGCAAGATGAATTTGCCAACCAGAAAATATAGTCAGAACCTGATAGAGTTATTTTTGGGAATGCTTAGGACTCTAAGCCCCAGAGACAGCATCTCAGCTCTGAGAAAACTGCTCCAAGGAGGCAGGAGGGGAAGTCAGCCTATAAACAAGTTTGCAACAAAGGGAGCAGGCAGTCTGAACATCAAAGATCAGGTACCAAGTTAAGGAATGTAGCCTTCTATGTGTGGGAAGATGCAAGCCTCTGGACTCATTGGACTCAATCCTTCCATATGCAGCTCAGCTATCTGGGGGCAACCCTGATTCCCTGTTCACCTGTTCACCTTACGGAGTGGCAGACGGCGGCTTCTTCCTTTTCCCCAGCTCCTCAGCAAGCACCATGGGGGGTGGCAGCATCCCCAGGATCAAAGTTTTGGGAGCCCGCATTCACATTTGGAGGCCAGAAATCACTGATGGCTGTGACATTTCTTGTTTATTGATATGGCAGGAGATTTCACAAACTCATGGAAAAAACCCAATCCTGAACATTCCTGTATGTTCTCCTTGAGATGTCACATCACCTGTTTTAATCTGTTCTTGGTCATCAGACTTGGATGTGAGTTTCAAAGTTGGAGTTTGCTGTTGGGAGAAAAGGGATACAGTTTTCCTTATCCTGCCTCAGTGTTCACAGGCCAATTAAAACTCTAACTCTACCTAACTACCTCTCCCTTTTTCATCTCTCATTCCCCAGGTTATTTTATCTGTTTATTTCTCAAGCAGATATAGATTCCTCCTTGCTCTCTCCCATGTCTCAGTTCAGTTCAGTTCAGTCGCTCAGTTGTGTCCAACTATTTGCGACCCCATGAATTGCATCACGCCAGGCCTCCCTGTCCATCACCAACTACCGGAGTTCACTCAAACTCAGGTCCATCGAGTCCTTGATGCCATCCAGCTATCTCATCCTTTGTCATCCCCTTTTACTCCTGCCCCCAGTCCCTCCCAGCATCAAAGTCTTTTCCAATGAGTCAACTCTTCACATGAGCTGACCAGAGTACTGGAGTTTCAGCTTCAGCATCATTCCTTCCAAAGTAATCCCAGGGTTGATCTCCTTCAGAATGGACTGGTTGGATCTCCTTGCAGTCCAAGGGACTCAAGAGTCTTCTCCAACACCACAGTTCAAAAGCATCAGTTCTTCGGCGCTCAGCTTTCTTCACAGTCCAACTCTCACATCCATACATGACCACTGGAAAACCAAAGCCTTGACTAGACAGACCTTTGTTGGCAAAGTAATGTCTCTGCTTTTCAATATGCTATCTGGGTTGGTCATAACTTTTCCTCCAAGGAGTAAGCGTCTTTTAATTTCACCGCTTCAGTCACCATCTGCAGTGATTTTGGAGTAGGTTATCAAATCTTTATGAATCCATTCTTTCCATATCTTCGTTCTTTTTCTTCAGGACATTACCAGTTCTTGTCTGTACAATTATCTATCCTTCTGAGTGAATTATATCAGCTCATCTCTGTCTTTACCTGATGGATGGCAAATTGGTGCTCACCCACACCCTGTATTCACGTGGAACAGGAGGGCAATAAAGTGGAGACCTAGGCAGAGGAGATCCAGAAGAAGGGATATAGATGGGAAGATCAGGTACATTTGTCTATTTACGTTTCAAAGATGTGGATGGAGAGATCTGATATGATTGAATTCTTTTTTCTTTTTTAAAAATCTTTTATTTTATTTTATTATTTATTTATTTTTTACTTTACAATATTGTATTGGTTTTGCCATACATCAACATGAATCCACCACGAGGAAGTTCAGTTCAGTCTCTCAGTCGTGTCCAACTCTTTGCGACCCCATGGACTGCAGCGAGCCAGGTTTCCCTGTCTCTCGCCAACTCCAAGAGCTTGCTCAAACTCATGTCCAATAAGCCAGTGATGCCATCCAAGCACCTCATCCTCTGTTGTCCCCTTTTCCTCCCACCTTCAATCCTTCCCAGCATCAGTCTTTTCAGATGAGTCAGTTACTCCCATCAGGTGGGCAAAGTATTAGAGTTTCAGCTTTAGCATCAGTCCTTCCAATGAACATTCAGGACTGATTTCCTTTAGGATGGACTGGTTGAATCTCCTTGCTGACCAAGGACTCTCAAGAGTCTTCTCCAACACCATACTTCAAAAGTATTAATACATCAGCACTCAGCTTTCTTTATAGTCTAACTCTCACATCCATACATGTCTACTGGAAAAACCATAGCTTTGACTAGACGGACTTTTGTTGGCAAAGCAATATTTCTGCTTTTTAATATGCTATTCAGGTTGGTCATAGCTTTTCTTCTAAGGAGCAAATGTTTTTTAATTTCATGGCTGCAGTCACCATCTGCAGTGATTTTGGAGCCCCCCAAAATAAATCAGCCACTGTTTCCCCATCTATTTCCCATGAAGTGATGGGACCATATGGCATGATCTTAGTTTTATGAATGTTGAGTTTTAAGCCAAATTTTTCACTCTCCTCCTTCACTTTCATCAAGAGGCTCTTTAGTTCTTCCTCACTTTCTGCCATAAGGGTGGTGTCATCTGCATATCTGAGATTATTGATATTTCTCCTGACAGTCTTGATTCCAGCTTGTGCTTCATCCAGTCCAGCATTTCTCATGATGTACTCTGCATATAAGTTAAATGAGCAGAGTGACAACATACAGCCTTGACATACTCCTTTCTGGATTTGGAACCAGTCTGTTGTTCCATGTCCAGTTCTAACTGTTGCTTCTTGACCTGCATATAGATTTCTCAGGAAGCAAGTCAGGTTTTCTGATATTCCCATCTCTTGATGAATTAAATCTAGAACTTAAATAAAGAATTTCAGGCTAATGGGCTTCTCTGAAAACACACTGTTTCAAGATTGCTTTAATCTGGTTACTACTGAAAATGTAAACGTGATCCTGCTGTGATTCTTCAGGGTAGAGAGAGCTGTCCTGTAGGAGTGGCCAAGTAAGTATTACCTTTCACATGTGGACATGTGGAGAAGCTGCTAAACTAATATAAGACCTGAGGGTGATGGCCTGGTGGTGAGTTGAACCCACCCAGTCCCTGGCTGATGGCTCTGCATGGTGTCCAGGGCTCAGATCTACAGTCACGCTTGCAGTCTTCATAGTTCTAGGCTGTGCTTGGGGATGGAAGATACCCAGGACTCTCCCAGGGCAGCTCACATAGCTATTCACCATTGGGAAGTAATGAAATAAATGATATATGCTGAAAGAAATAAAGAACACCCACCAAGAAGCTCAGTGAACTCCAAAAAACACAGATAAACAATCAAATTCAGGAAAAGAATATGTGAACAAAATATGATTAAAATTATTTATCATCATTACTGTTATTGTTTTAAAGTTTCGGCTTTAGTGGGTCTTTGTTGCTGCACTTGGGCTTTCTCTAGCTGCAGCAAGCAGGCACTGCTTCTCTTTGTGGACAGCAGGCTTCTCTATGCGGGGCCTTCTCTTGTTTGGAGCACAGCCTCCAGGAGCTCAGGCCTCAGTGGTTTCAGAATGCAGGTTCCTGTTTGTGGTTTGCAGGTCCTAGAGCATGGGCTCAGCATTTGTTGTGCACGGGTTCTGAGTCACTCCACAGAATAAATTTAATGAAATCATTAAAAAATGGAAGCAAACAGGGAGTTTGCTGTTGGTTTAGTGGTTAGGATTCGATGCTTTCACTGCTGTGCCTGGATTCAATCCTGGTCAGAGAACTGAGATCCCTGAAGCTGTGCAATGAGGCAGAAAAAGAGAAGGAATCAAACAGAAATTCTTTTAAGATTACAATGAATGGAATGCAACAAAATGGAAAAATGCTACAGAAAGCATCAGAAACAGCAGAAGAATCTTTGAGGCAGAAGACAAGACAATTGAAATTACCCAGCCAGAGGAGAAAGAAGAAAAAAGAACGAAAAAAGTGTGAAGGAACCTGTGTGAACTATGGGGTAACATTCACAGTAACAACCTGCACATTATTGGTGTCCCAGGAGGAAAAGAAAGGGAGAAAGGGACAGAGACTGTACTTACCAGATAAGATCCACATCTGATAAGATTTAGACATTCAAGTTCATGTAGCTAATAGGCCACTCCTCAGAGTTCATTCAAAATGATTGTCTCCAAGACACATTGTTTGTAATCAACTCAAAGAGAGAATTTTAGAAGCACGGGCTTCCCTGGTGGTGCAGAGGTTAAAGCGTCTGCCTGCTATGTGGGAGACCTGGGTCCGATCCCTGGGTCAGGAAGATCCCCTGGAGAAGGAAATGGCAACCTACTCCAGTATTCTTGCCTGGAGAATCCCATGGATGGAGGAGCTTGGTGTGGGCCACAGTCCAAGAGCTGCAAAGAGTCAGACACGACTGAGCGACTTCACTTTCAAGATAAAAGCAAATGCTCACACACAAAAAAAATTCTCTAAAGAATCTTGTGGTACATATACACAATGGAGTATTATTCAGCCATTAAAAAGAATAAATTTGAATCAATTCTAATGAGATGGATGATACTGGAGCCGATTATACAGAGTGAAGTAAGCCAGAAAGAAAAACCCCAATACAGTATACTGACAGATATATATGGAACTTAGAAAGATAGTAATGATGACCCTGTATGTGAGACAACAAAAGAGACACAGATGTATAGAATGGACTTTTGGCCTCTGAGGGAGAGGGAGAGGGTGGGAGGATTTGGGAGAATGGCATTGAAACATGTATACTATCATGTAAGATACGAAGTGCCAGTCTATGTTCGATACAGGATACAGGATGCTTGGGGCTGGTGCACGGGGATGATCCAGAGAGATGATATGGAGTGGGAGGTGGGAGGGGGATTCGGGACTGGGAGCTTGTGTACACCTGTGGCGGATTCATGTCAATGTATGGCAAAACCAATACAGTATTGTAACGTAGAATAAAGTAAAAATAAAATTAAAAAAATTTTAAAAAAGAATATCAGCAGACTTCTCAGAAGAAAGCTGACAAGCCAAGAGATAAAGGGATGATATATTCAAACTGATGAAAGAAAAAAACCTGCAAGCCAAGAATACTTTTCTCAGGAAGATTGTCTTTCAGAAATGAAGGTGAGTTAAAAACTTTCCCCAAACAACAACAGTTGAGGGAGTCCACCAACAGAGTTTCATCTTACAAGATTGCTGAGGGGAGTTCTTAGGTCTCCCACCTTGCAGGCAGATGCTTTAATCTCTGAGCCACCAGGGAAGCCCAAATGAAGGATACTAATTATTATATTAAAAAAATGAAACTGTACAACAGCTTCGTGAACTTAAATGTGTAATGCAATTCCGAATATTCTAACACTGAATATGGTAGTGTGCTAACCAGTTAGCTCTAGTTTAAGGTGAGCATTAAAATAACTATAGAGAAAAATATTTTGTTAGTGATATACAATATGAAGAGAGATAAATTCTGACATCAAAAGGAGAAAGTATAGGAGAGGATCAAAAGGTAGAGCGCTTGTATGTGATTGAAATTAATTTGTTATCAGTGTAATATAAACTGTTTAAGATGTTTTATGTGAGACATGCGGTGACAAAAATGTAAAAATCTACAGTAGATTCACAAAAAGTAGAGAGAGAAAGATCAAAGCACATTATTATCCAAAATGATCAATTCACAGTTCTAACTGTTGTACAGAAAAGTCAAATTCTCCTGGTCTCTACAACATCCTTCAGTATCAGCCCCAGAGGACCCTCCCTTCACAAAGTGAAAGGCTAATTAGTCTGTTTGTTATTTTAAGCCAAAGAACTCTTTCTGCACCTCATCTCCTTCCAAATGTCATATAGATGGTGTGGCTGTACTTTTTTAATTGCAAATTTTCTTCTTGTGATGTTCCTGTGTGGTTTTAATTGAAAAACTGCCAAGTGATAAATCATCCAAATACCCTGTCTCCTCTGTTGGGTCTTATTAAGACTTAATAAGAAGCCACATGTGAGTGTGTTGTGGTTTGTCTTGTGTATCCTTAGAGACAGAGATTTGCAGTGTTTGTTGTGATGTATCTGGTGGTGATATGCACCTTCTTTTTGAAAATCAAATTTTGGCCTGTTAATTGCTGAAAACATTTATCTTTAAAACAAAAATGTCAATTAGCTAAATGATGTCCTTAAAAATAGTTCTTCATAGTTAAGATAATTTCTCTTAAATATCTAGCATCGTGCCATTCAATCATTCAATAAACCTTAGATGAGCATCTATTAACTTATAGAGAGTAGAAATACAGAGCTTATACTAAGGTACAGACCTCACTCCAATCCTGGGCCCTGGCAGGGCCTCAGCAGATGCCTGTAGCCTGTAGGAGCCTTGGATAGCATGCCCAGGTGGGGAAAGATTCAATGATAAGGAAAAGAGAATCTGATCACAGACTTTCAGATGTTAAAAGAGGAACACATTTTGCTGTATTTCCAGTGTTCTTAGGCTGGTCCTCAGACGGGACTCAGCTGCACCAAAGCTCCATGTGCAGTAGAGCCCCAGGTCATAGAGTTCAAGTCTGAGCAGCCACTCAGCCTTTGAACTCTGAGTGCCATTCCAGGGGCACTAATCTTGGATTTAAGTGGCTTAAGAATGACCACCCACAAGAATTGATAGCTCTGGAGTTGGCAATTACATCAACTCTCAACAGAGGTGGATTAATCATGAAGCTAACAAAGCTTCACCTTCACAGCCTCTCCTTACACCAGCCCCTTCCAAGTCCTGGGAGGTGGGCCCTAGGACTGTGCTCATAAGAATACAGGTTTTGAATGTGCCATTTTCTTGCCAAAAGTGAAGTAGTTAATTATTTACATGGAGCACTAAATCCAGGAATCAAATTTGTTCAGGAAATCAAGAAACAACTTAGGGGGCTTAGAAATACATGCTGCCTTTTCATTAGTACAGGATTGGTGGAAGGTAAAAACAGGATCAAAGATGATGGATTGGCTAACTCAGAGGAGAGAAGAGCTGTTTAAGGATGAATGTCAAGATGCTAAGAGACAAATTCGGGAAACTGAGCCTGACTGTCAGCACAGAGTGATGTAAAGGGAACAGGAGATGCACCAGGGGCAGGTGCTCTTAGACAGGACTTAGATCTAGTTGTTGGTCAACCAGAAATGGTGACAGAAACAACCAAGCCCAACAGAGGAAGCAAGGTGGGATCAGAGGGAGCAGCTTAAGACAAAGACACAGAAGGAAGAGGAGATCCAGGAAAGGACCTGCTTCATGTGACAGATTCTGTCTTCAAGTCTTCTTTCTCCTTGTATCCATCTCTGCTGCTGGAAAAAGTGACCTGCAAATCTCAGTTGCAACACACACACACACACACACACATATATACACACACGTACACAAATGAACTCATACTTACATACTCATATACAGACACACATACACACACACTCATCACTACCTACAGACCTCTGTGGTCTGTGAGGCTCTTGCACAGGCACCATCTGGAGCAGGAGCCTCTGGGGCAGGAGAAAGAGAGAGACTAGAGGCACACTTGGGCTTTTCCGGCCTCCACTCAGAAGCGGCACAGGTGACTCCGCCCATGCTTCACTGGCCACAGTGAGTCACCGGGGAGCAGAAACGCAGCTGTTTGACGAGTGTCACTGTCTGTGCACATCCTTCAGTGGAACTCCTGGGAGCAGTGCTGTCAGTTTTTTCTCACCTTGAGAAGCTTCTTAGGTACAGCTTTGTGCAGAGATGGAACGTGATCTGACCCTCCGGAGTGGGATTTGAAGGCATTTTCTATCTGGCTCCTTTGTCTAGTGTGTCTCTGACTCCTTACTCCACTTCAGCTTGTTCGAATGGGATTAATCAGATTTGTGTCCCCCCTGCTCCCACCTCCCTTCCCCACCCAGTATCACTAACTGCAGGGTGATTGTCAGCGTTTTTTCATGCGTTCATTTCTTATCTGATATTTGTTAGGCTCTTTCTATGCATCTTTTTTTGTGTGTGTGTGTGTGTAATAAAGTTTTATTAAAGTATAAAGGAGATAGAGAAAGCTTCTGACATAGGCATCAGAAGGGGGCAGAAAGAGTACCCGCCTGTTAGTTTTAGCAATGAGTTTATATATCCTCCAACTAATCCAATGAAGGTCTGGAGGTTGCAAAGACCTCACCAGACCTACTCCCATAATTTACATTTTAAGACAACAGAAACTAGCCAGAAGGTTTAATCCAGAGACTGTCCTCAGGCAGAACACATTGTTGTTATATAATCATAAGGAATGTAGAGAAATATGTTTGTCCTTTCTTCCTCCTTGAGAATTCCAGACCCCTCTCTCCTTGGGGACCCCTAGACTTCTTATCAACCTGCCTAGGAAATGACTGTCTCATTCCCCCCTTTTCTTTTAGGAGAATTATGTTGCCTAGGGAAAAGGGGCGTCGTTCCGTAACTGCTTCCGAGCTGAGAAGGGGCGTTGTCCCTAAATTGGGGAGGCAACATATTCTCCTAATCCTCATATTGAGGATGTCTGATCCAAGTAGCAGTTGGAGGAAGGTGCAGCAGTAGCAGGAGTTTGAGCAGCCATTTGTAACTTAAAAGCTTTCATGCGACTAGAAACAAATCCAGTTATACAGTTACAAATGTAAGGCAACCTAGTCATTAAAACAAGTTAAAATCAAAATTAAAAGTCACATTAAGTCCATAAAGTGCAACATGTTGCACCAGTCCATTTTAAGATTGGTAGATGTCATCAAATGAAGAAGAGGCATCGCATGTAATTGTTGTCGAAGGTATTCACAGACTTGGAGAAAGTCCTTTCCTTGAAGTGGAGATGTCCACCACGGGAAGCTTTCCACTGATAACCTCCTTAGCCTGTTCACTACGACAGAGAAAAGCCTCAATCCATCCAGTAAAAGTATCTACCCAAACTTGTATCCTGGAGAGGACTGGGAAATTCATTTTACTCATATGCTAAAAGCTAATGGATATTCTTGCTTACAAGTTTGGGTAGATACTTTCTATGCATCTTTACTTGACCTTATGGAGGCATTGAAGAACAAGACACAATATTTGCTCTCAAAAAACACCACTTTAGAGACAAAAAGTTTTTACAGATTAAATAGACACAGCAGTAATTCTGAACTAGAAGAATCAGAAAGCGTTCACAGAGATGACAACTCTGTGCATTTAAAAACAAAGGAAGTTATACATATTTTCTTTCTGTAGTGGGCTTGAAATTGTGTCCTCTAGATTCAAATATACATGAATGTGATATTTGCTATTTTTATAACTGATTTCATCTTATGCAGTAGCAAGGGGTGTTTACATGGACTTGAAAGTTCCATGAAGTTAACACAGACTCCCCATTTAAAATTTGTCCCCCAAGTTAGCTCGGATTTATGTTAATAATTATCTTGTCAACTCCAGTTCAAGCTCCCTGCTGAGACTGGTTTTCCTCTATTTCAGGAGGCATCTTCTTGTCTCTCATCCCACAGATGGTGTCTGGGATGAGGGGGCTTCATCTTTTCCAACAGCAGCAAGGAAGGGCCCTTTGTTTCATGCTCTCCACTTAGAATCTGCTTGTCTTTGATTTAGTAGCATTGACCTGCTCTGGTCTCTGGGTATCTGATGTTGCACCATGGAGGAATGAAGGAGGCCAATTCAGTGCCATACTCTTTGTTTGATGTTGCCAGTAATATACTGTAAAGGGTTGAACAGAGATGATGGGTTGGACCTCAGTCAGCTCATGACCAGCTCATGA
>SJYB01007900.1:0-14808 GCA_006408585.1 Antidorcas marsupialis | reverse complement strand
GTCCAGGCAGGCAGGCCAGGGCAGGTGGCTGGGAGGGAGGCCCCCAGAGTCCGTGCTCCTGGAACCCGGGCAGGGCTTCCGCGGGCTCAGACTGCGTCCCTGTCTGCCCTCTAATGCAGAATTCTTGCAGTAGCTCATTTAAGACACAGGCTCATTCCAGGCACAACAGTGCGGTGCTGCTTTCCTGCTTCTGAAATAAGAGCTGGGCAGCACTGGGGCACCACAGGCAGGTCTCAGTGTGAGTCCTGGGCAGGTGGCCTCTGCGGTGGCTCCCGTGTCTAAATGATCACAGACGGCACAGTCCAGACAAGCCAAAGGCCAGCTTGCTCTCCTGCCGTCTGTGCTTGTGGCCGCCCCCGGATGACCCAGAGGAGCCTGCCGGCCCCAGGACTTGGGCCATGGGTTTTCCTGGGGGCCTCCTCTCAGATCTCAGAGATCTGGCAGCTCCGCCTCCTGACCCGTGCGCCTCCACGTGGCCCCCCGCAGGCCCCGTGGCTGACGGTGTGCGGTCCTGTCCCCTGACTCGAGGAGCATCTAGGGTGGTGGCCTGTGCTCTGTGACCGACACGCTGGACTCTGGTCGGGCAGCTCCTCCCGCCCCACTGCTGTGCTCTGCTGCCCGGGCCCTCCCTTTGGCACGGGGCTCATTTGAGGATTGCGCTTCAGGGCTGGGGCTTGTTAAGTCTGGTGAACCATCGGATGTCCACCTGGCTGTCTCCAGAGGAGGCTGTCAGGGCAGGAGTCCAGCCCTGAAGCCCTGTGGAGCAGAGTATCTGAGACTTCCTGGGGCGGCTTGGAGTTGGTGGGAGATTCAAGGCAGAGTGCTTGTGAGTGCAGCCGCGGCCGCGCTCTGGGAGCAGGGTCCTTAGGTCGCTGCTGCTGCTGCTGCGGGCGGGCGCGGGTACCTCCTGCAGACTGCTGGCCCCACGGACAAGGCTCCCCTCCAGGAGCCCGCAGCTCCCTCCCCCCGAGATGGCTGTGGTAACCACGGGAGGGGGCGGCCCCGGGCTGCAGGGCTGAGTGAGGGGCCGGGCCTGCACTGCAGCCTGGGGAGGCGGGCGCTGTGTGACGATCTCTGGGCTCTAGGGCAGGGCAGAGGAGGCGGTGGGCTGGGGGTCACTCACTGCGGACTCCTGGTCTGCGTGCTGACTCCTCTGAGTTCTTGATGCAGAAACATCAACGGCAACGAAAAGCACTGTTGCCACGGATCTCTGCCGGGCTTTGGCTCACCCGTCTGATCTGTGTTTCTAGGTGCTGGCAAAGCCCCAACCCTGGGCGGCGGTTTCCACGTGAGCCTGGGAAAGGAGTCACGCGCACAGACGCTGCAGAACGGTACTTCCCTGCGGGGGCTACGGGAGCGGGCGGGCTCCCGGCGGGCGGGCTGCGGGGCAAAGCACCAGCGTGGCGGCCTGCGGCAGCCAGCGTGCCTGCCGCCTGCTCGAGGAGCTGTGGGAGCAGGCGCCACCCCAGCCACCGGGCCCCTGCTGGGCACCCTGGGCGTGCTCCAGTCGCTGCGGGGCCGCCCCGCTCGCCCTCGGGGCCCGGTGGGCCTGCGCCTTCTGAAGCCAGTCAGTCTCGGTGGCACAGAGGTGGCGTGGGGCCAGCGCTTGGGCCTGCAGTGTGGCCACTTCCGTGTGGTCTGTGACTGTGCCAGCCCGCAACAGACGGGAGAAGTGTCTGTTCTAAGCTCGGCCTGTGTTTAATTGGGCCACTCGTCTTCTTATTAAGTGGCAAAAGTTCTTTATGTGTTTCATACATGAGTCTTTCATCAGCGCTGTGATTTGCAGCAGCGTGCGCCCACTCTGTGGGCTGACGGTGAGTGTGAAGCGAAGGGTCTAACTTTGAGGCCACGAGGCCGTTTGCTCCGCTGTCGCATGAGTTTGTTTCGTCAGTAACGGAGATTGCCCGATTCCGTCCACATCGCAGAGGTTTATGAAGCTGGTGCTTCCGTCTGAGTTCTGTGATTCTAGCTCTGAGGCCGAGGTTTTGGTCGCCTTGAGCCACTGTCTGTGTCTGGTGTTGAGGTGAGTGCCCACCTGCGCTCCTTTGCACGTGGTGCCCATTTTCCGGCGCCGCTGCCGAGGAGGCTGCTCATTCGTGGCGCCCTTGTCAGGAGGCGGCGACTGGCAGGGCTTTGGGCTCTCGCCTCTGCCCTGCAGGCTCACACCTGCCCGTTTGCTTGTATCACACTGCTGTGCTTGTTGCATCTTAGCAGCATGTTTTGAAATCAGGAAGTTGGACTCCTCCCAATTTGCTCTTCGTTTTTAACACTGTTCTGTTGCCTGTTCTGAGTCCCTTGAATTTACAGACGAGTTTTAGGTTGAGTTTGTCAGTTTTTGCAAAGAGCCCACTGAGAATTGGACAGAGACCAGTGGCCTCTGTTGATGAGTCCGGGGACGGGTCCAGTGCCCTCTGTGGGTGAGTCTGGGGACGGGTCCAGTGCCCTCTGTGGGTGAGTCCGGGGACGGGTCCAGTGCTCTCTGTGGATAGGTCTGGGGACGGGTCCAGTGGCCTCTGTGGGTGAGTCCGGGGACGGGTCCAGTGCCCTCTGTGGATAGGTCTGGGGACGGGTCCAGTGGCCTCTGTGGGTGAGTCCGGGGGCGGGTCCAGTGGCCTCTGTGGGTGCGTCCGGGGCAGGTGCTCTGTTGACAAGGCGGAGTCTTCTCACTCATGGCTCAGAGTGCCTTTCCGTTGGTTTAGGCCTTCCTTAACTTGTTCAAACAATTTTTGTGGTTTTCAAAGTATAAGTTTTTCATCTTTGCTAATTTATTTTAAATATTTTGTCCTTTTGATGCTATTATAAATGGAATTGCTTTCTTTATTTCATTTTTTGATTGTTTGTTGCCAGTGTGTAGAAATATGATAGATATTTGTGTATTGCTCTTGTATCCTGCAACCCTTGAAAATCCCACTTAATAGTTTTCAGTGGATTTCTGAGAATCTTCTGTATATGAGATCGTGACATCTGAAATAGATACAGCCTTGCTTTATTTACTGTCTAATCTAGGCACCATTTAAATCTCTTCCCTGACAGTGCTGTCTGGACCCTCCAGCGCCACGCCACGTCCAGGAGCCTGGTTGCTGATTGAGGGCAGGCACCGTGCTCTCACAGCTGGGCATGGCGTCGGCTGTGGTCTCCCAGGCAGGGCTCCCTTGCTGGGGCGCCTCAGGCCTCTGTGGGCACCCTCTCAGGGACGTGCTGGCTCCCGAGTGCCTCCCAGCAGGCTGTGTTGCCAGGCTTCGCAGCCCTCACCTGCACGCTGGGTGATACGGAGCACCCTTCCTTGCAGCCTGATCTCCCTGTCCAGGGCTCGCGAGGCCCTGCCTGGCTGCCCACTGCTGCCGTGGATGGTGGCGGCCGGCACGCCCTCGGCCAGCCGCTCCCCAGTCCCGCAGCACCTGACGGCTGTGTTGCTGATTACTGAGAGGGCGGGCGGTGGGCTTCTGATTACGGCCCAGGCCAGAATGTGTTAGGGTTCCCTGTGAGCTTTCCCCTTTGACCCCCTGGATTGCTAGTGCTGTTGGGTCTTTTCTCATATCCAGCTTGATTCTTCTGTGTTTAGAGACAACATTCTGCAGGGTTTTAGTCTTCTGAATGATTTGACTTCATGGCCCAGCATCTGTCTGGTCGGTTACAATCAGTTTGGACGCATGAACAGAACATGTTTCTGCAGGGGGCGCTGGGGGTGTGCAGGCTGCCGGGGTCGGGCTTCCTCCAGAGCTCGCTGGTCCTGGCTCTGCTGGTCTGCCTGGCACTGCAGGAGCGAGCTAAAACCTCCATGGTGGCTGTGGGTCTGTCCCTTTCTGCCATAGTTTTGTTGGCCTTCGGTTTTGCCTGTGTAGACTATGTGTAAACAAATTTAGGGCACACAAATTTATGTACTTATTTAGGCCACATCGTGTGGCTTGAAGGGTCTTAGTCCTCTGACCAGGGACTGAACCCGGACCATGGTGTTGGAGGACTTTCCAGGTGGTGCTAGTGGTAAAGGACCCACCTGCCGATTCAGGAGACATGAGAGACGGGTTCGAGCTCGGGGTTGGGAAGATCCCCTGGAGGAGGGCATGGCAACCCACTCCAGTGTCCTTGCCTGGAGGATCGCATGGACAGAGGAGCCTGGCAGGCTACGGTCCGTGGGGCCGCGCAGCGCTGGGCTGAGTTGGCACGCACGGTGTTGGAAGCCTGCAGTCCTGTGTCTCTAGGGGCTCCCAGGTGCTTCCAGAGCAGAGATCTTCCTGAGGGTGGCCCGCGCCTCCGCTGCTGGGGCGGCGCTCGGGCCTCGCTCCCAGCCCCTCCGGCTGTCTCCGGGCGGCGCTGTCCTGTGGCCTTCCGTCTTCTCTGCGCCCGCCTTTAGGGTCTCCTGCTCGTGAAGCACTTTGTTCTCAGCAGAGGATGATCTGTTTCCAAAAGCCCAGATCAGGTTGTCCATCGGACCCAAAGCAGTTGTAAAGAGTAGTGTTCGTGCAGACATGTTCATGGAAGTAAAGTGGTAAATCAGCGGTACAGAGAGAAATACCCCATCTGATTTTAAAAACGGCTTAGTTTAAGAAGTCAAGCGGAGCTTGCGGGCTGCTGGGAACAGGGTCAGCGCAGTCTGAGGCCGGGCGAGCCCGCTCGGCGGCCGCCCTTGCCCCTTCCCTGGGGCTCCTGCCCAGGTCAGCGCCCGGCACCCGGGGAGGGGCGGGCTCTGCCTCCGCCCAGCCGGGCAGCTGTCCCCCTCTGGCGTCAGCATCCTGTCCCTGCTGGACGGGGCTGTGGGGGCTGAGGGTGGCCGTGAGCTCCAGCCCCAACTCTGCTGCTCTTGTCCAGACCAGCTTCTTCCCGGCGGCCCCGCGCTGGCCTGCCCCTCCGCACGCCCGCGGTGTGCCAGCCTTGCCTGCCCGCGGAGGTTTCCTGTGCGTTCCCCTCCGTCCTGGTGAGTCCAGGCTGACTGTGTGTCCTTGCTGTCGGCTTCTGTCACTTCTGGAGGAGAGGCACGGGCAGGCTGTGTGTGTCTCCCGGACATCCTCTAAGAAACATGACCGGCCTTGCGTCGGGGCCACGCGTGACTGCAGGCCTGCGCGCCGTCCGGGTGGAGCGCGCCGCTTGCACCGCGGGACGCTCCTGCTCTCCGTTAGCTTTACTCCCGTTTCATGGCGCGAGTTCATCTTTGTAAACAGTGTTTACGGCCGTTTGCTGACTTACTCGTGCACCTCTTTCTCGGTCTGTTGGCACCTCCTCCGGGCCCAGGCTCTGGCGGCTTCCCGCACGGTCCTCCTCGTGGCTGGTTGCCCCCTTCTCTCCGCCGCAGCTGCCCTGTCCTGCCATGGGGGTGTCCGGCACTTGCTCCCCGCCGCCTGCCCCCAGCCTGTGGGTTGGGTTGGAGTCTATGGATTCACCTTCTGTTACTATTTATGTTCCATTTTGGGTGCCTTTCTTAGGAAATTAGAGAGAATTGGAGGAGAAACAGACGTCTGCGTCGTGGGCCTGCTCGCTTGGGGTCCACGCCTCCTGCCCCTGCCCCGGAGGCCGGCGCCCCAGGCCCCTCTTGTGGGCCCACTCACTCGGGGTCCACGCCTCTTACCCCTGCCCCGGAGGCCGGCGCCCCAGGCCCCTCTTGTGGGCCCACTCACTTGGGATCCACGCCTCTTACCCCTGCCCTGGAGGCCGGTGCCCCAGGCTCCTCTTGTGGGCTCGCCTCTGGTTTCGCTGGAAACGTGCTGAGCCCCGGTTGAGGTGTGGCTCAGCGGGAGAGAAGCCCTGCACCCCTGTCTTCCCTCCAGGAGCCTGGCAGGGCTGGGGTGGGCCAAGGTGTGCTGGATGGCCAGCACAGGGATGCAGTCCCGTCTGAGTCACCGTCTCACTGCTTGTTTCTTAATTTGGACCTTTGGGTTCTCTCTCTCCTTGGGATTCTCAGATGCCTCTAGGCTGGAGCTTTGTTACTGGCCTGATGGACCATTTCACGTGGGAGATGCTTCTCAGAGGAAGTTTTACTGTATTCTCTGTTTGTCTGTTTTCCTTGGCATAACGTATGTAAAATGTGTAACTGTACCAACTGTAGGTGAACTCCTGGGTTAGTGTGGGCGACTTAAGGCCTGAGCACACAGCATGGTCCAGCGTGTGCTTGTGCCCCAGAGAGCTCCCTCCTGTCTAATCTCCCTGGTTTTCTGCTGCAGACAGTCGGGGCCACGCCAGCGCGCCTTCGTGTGTGCCAGTGGTCTGTTTGCTCGCAGGGCTTCATTTGTGAATGTGCCACGTCCTCTTCCTGCCGCGGACGCTCGGCGGTCCTTGTGGCTGCTGTGCACGTTCCAGTGGGCTCGCCTCTCGGGACGGTGCCGCAGGCGGGGTCCTGGGGCATATGGCATGCGTGTTGGTCTGCAGCGGACGTGTCGGCCCCTGCGTTTACTGGCCTTCCTGGGGGGTGCGCAGCGCTCAGGGACCTTGCTCTGCTCTCCCTGGTGAGCGGTGAGATGGGCTGCTTTTGCTTGGTCCTCTCTGAGCTGCCTGTTGCATCTTTTGTACAACTTTTTTTTTTTTTAATGAGTTACGTTTTCTTATTGATTTGTAAACTTCCTTATAAATTTGGAATTCAAGTCTTCTGAGGCATATACGTATTTTGAGTCTTTCTTCCAGTAGATGACTTTTCACTTTCTTAATGTCTTCTGATGAACAGAAATTTCTTAATTTTAACAGAGTCCCTATATATCCGTTTTTATAGTTAGCGGGTTTTGTGATCTAAGATCTTAATTCTTGGGACTTCCCTCTGGGCTCCCAATGCAGGGGACCTGGGTTCGATCCTTCGTCACAGAACTAAGATCCCACATGCTGCAACTAAGATTGGACGCAGCCAAATAAAAAAATGATAAAATTTTAAAAGATCTTAATTCTTGTCTGTGCTGAGGTCTGAAGATGCTCGTCTGTGTTTTCCCTTAGGAGCTTTATTGTTGTATATTTTGCATTCACGTTTGTGATTTTTTATGTATGGTGTGAAGCAGAGGTTGAGGCTTGCGTTTTCCAATTTTATTATATCTTTGTTGACGTATAGTTGGTTTACAGCGTTGTCCAATCTCTGCTGTATAGCCGTGGGAGTCAGCATATTCTCCCATTCTCTAGGTTGTCTTTTTTTTTTTAATGGTTTCCTTTGCTGTGCAAAAGCTTTTGAATTTGATTAGGTCCCATTTGGGCATTTTTATCTCTATTGCCTTGGGAGACTGATCGAAGAGACATAGGTAAGATTTTGTGTTTTTCTTTGCATGATGTGAGGATGTGTTCTAAGGTCCTTGATTGACATGTGACTGTCCACCTTTCCCGGCACCACTTGCAGGAGAGACTGTCTCTTCCCCACTTTACGCCTCGCCTCCGTAGCTGGAGAGCAGCTGCCCACGAGTGTGGGTCTCTCTCCGGGCCCTCTCCTCCGCTCTGTTGGTCTGGCGTCTGTTTCTGGTGCCACACCGTTGTGGTCGCTGACGCTTTGCCGTATCGCCCGAAGCCTGGTGACAGAGCNTTTGGGCATTTTTATCTCTATTGCCTTGGGAGACTGATCGAAGAGACATAGGTAAGATTTTGTGTTTTTCTTTGCATGATGTGAGGATGTGTTCTAAGGTCCTTGATTGACATGTGACTGTCCACCTTTCCCGGCACCACTTGCAGGAGAGACTGTCTCTTCCCCACTTTACGCCTCGCCTCCGTAGCTGGAGAGCAGCTGCCCACGAGTGTGGGTCTCTCTCCGGGCCCTCTCCTCCGCTCTGTTGGTCTGGCGTCTGTTTCTGGTGCCACACCGTTGTGGTCGCTGACGCTTTGCCGTATCGCCCGAAGCCTGGTGACAGAGCTATGCCTCCCGCGTCGCCCCCCACCCCCCACCCCGCCCAGGCTTCGCAATTCCGGGTCTCTTATGGTTCCTTATAAAATTTCGTACTGTTTGTTCTAGTTCTGTGAAAAATGTCATGGGTATTTCCATAGGGATTGAACTGAATCTGTGGGTTGCTTTGGATGTTGCCATTTTAACAATATTCTTCCAATCCAGAAGCATAAGGTATCTTCCCATTTCTTTGAATCTCCTTTAATTTAATTAATGTTTTATAATTCCAAACATATAAGTCTTTCACCTCCTTGGCCAGGTTCTTTCCTAGGCATACATATTTGGTGCTGTTTTAAAAGGCATTGGTTTTTTTTACATTCCCTTTCTGACATTTCATTGTTAGCGTAAAGAAAGGCAGCTGATATCTGAACGTTAGTATTGTATCCTGCTACTTCTCTGAATCCATTTAGACGCAGTGGTTCTGTGTGGAGCCCTCAGGGCTCTGTTGGCGTGTATGGTCTCATCTCGTCTGCATATAGTGCTGGCCTCACCTTTTGCCTTCCAATTTGAACACCTTTTACTTCTTTTTCTTGTCTGATTGCTGTGGCTAAAACTTCAATACTGTGATGAATAGACGTGGTGGGAGTGGGCATCCTTGTCTTGTTCGAGATTTTAGTAGGAAGGCTCTTAGCTTTTCACCACTGAGTATTATATAGGCTGTGGGTTTTCAAAAATGGCCTTTATTATGTTGGGATATGCGCTCACTATTCCCCCTTTGGTAGCAGTGTTTTGTCATGAATGAATATTGAACTTTGTCAAATGCTTTTTCTGTGTCTACTGAGATGATCACGTGGGTTTTGACTTTCCTTTTGTTGGTGTGGGCTATTACGTCGGTGGATTTGTAAGCGTGAGCCGTCCTTGTGAGACTGGGATGAATCCTGCTTGGTTGTGTTGTATGATCTTTTATCTGTCTTGTTGAATTTGGTTTGCTAATGTTTTGTTAGAATTTTTGTATCTGTACTCAAAGATATCGGCCTGTGATTTTTCCTTTTTGGTGGTGTCTTTGTCTGATTTTGGAGTCAGGGTGACGCTGGCTTCACAGCATGTCTGTGGGAGGAGTCCCTGCTCAGCCTTTTGCATGAGTTTGAGACTAGTCAGTGTAGTGAGGTCTCTTTTGTATGTTTGGTAGAATTCGCCTGTGCAGCCATCTGGTCCTGGACTTGTTTGTAGGGAGGGTTTGCGTGTTTGTCTTACAGATCCTGTTTGGCTTCCCTTGATCGAGTCTGCTCACATCGCCTGTCTCTTGTTGGTTCAGTCTCGGCGGGCTGTTTGTGGCTCCCCTCTCCTCCGCGGTCGGGCCTGCCGGCGTCCTCCAGCGTGGCCTCGCAGCGTCCACTCGCGCAGCGCTCTCCTCAGTCCTGGGCTTCTGCAGAGTCGGGCGAGAGTCCTGCTGCTTCATTTCTTAGTTCATTTGTTTGGCTTCTCTTATCGTCTTGGTGAGCCTAGCCAACGGTTTGCCAATTTTGTTTACTCTTTCAAACCCAGAATCGTCTCCTGGTTTTATTGATTTTTTTTTCTATTTAAAAAGAATGTCTATTTTACTTATTTCCTTTCTGCTTCCTTCAAGGTTTTACTGGCTCTTCTTCTGTTTTAGGCCGTGAGTCAGGCTGTTTGCTCGGGGCCTTTCTTGCTCTTGCATGAAGGCCTCCCTCCCTGTGAACGTGCCTCTTAGCGTTCCTTTCGCTGCATCCCATAGATTGTGTGTTCGATCCCTGGGCAGGAAGACCCCCTGGAGGACGAAGCGGCAACCCACTCCAGTATTCTTACCCAGGAAGTCCCGTGGACACAGGAGCTTGGCGGGCTACTGGCCGTGAGGCCGCACAGTCAGACGGGACGCAGTGGCGCCACAGCGGGCAGGTCTGCGCCTCTGTGCTTCGCAGCCGCCACTCGCCCCGGGCGCTGGGCCGTCTCGCCTCCATGTGGTGGTGTTTGCTCACTTCTTTTCTCGTGCTCGATTCCTAGTCTCCTGCCATTGTGCTCAGAGAAGGTGCTTGAGAGGCTTCTGTGTCTTGCGTGTGTGGAGGTCAGCTTTGTGCCCTAGTATGTGCCTAGTCTGAGACAGTGTTCCTTGTGTGCTTGAAAAGAGGGTGTGTTCTGGTTTTTCTTTTGGATGTAATGTGAGCGTATCAGTTGAGTCTCACTTCTCTGCGGCACCACTCGGGGCCTCTGTGGCCTTCCTGACTCTCGGGGAGGCGTCCGCCAGTGTCAGTGGGCTGCCGAAGCCTTCTGTTCTTGCTGTGTTTCCGTCAATTGCTCCTTTACGTCTGTTCAGTTCAGTCGCTCGGCCACGTCCGACTCTTTGCGACCCCATGCATGGGCTGCAGCACGCCAGGCCTCCCTGTCCGTCACCAACTCCGGGAGTTTTCTCAGACTCATGTCCATCGAGTTGGTGATTCTGTCTAACCATCCCATCTTATCCCTTGCTGCCCCCTTCTCCTCCTGCCCTCAGTCTTTCCCAGCATCAGGGTCTTTTCCAGTGAGTCAGCTCTTTGCATCAAGTGGCCGCAGTATTGGAGCTTCAGCTTCAGCATCTGTCCTTCCAGTGAATATTCAGGACTGATCTCCTTTAGGATGGACTGGTTGGATCTCCTTGCAGTCCAAGGGCCTCGCAAGGGTCTTCTCTAGAACCACAGTCTGAAAGCAGCAGTTCTTTGGTGCCTAGTCTTCTTTACGCTCCAACTCTTACTTCTGTACACGGCCACCGGGAGAGCCACAGCTTTAACCATGCAGAGCTTTGTCAGCAAAGTGATCTGATGTCTCTGCTTTTTAATACGTTGCCGAGGTTTGTCACAGCTTCCCTTCTAAGGAGCAGGTGTCGTGATTCCACGGGCACTCTCACCGCCCACAGTGATCTTGGAGCCCAGGAAAATGAAGCCTGTCGCTGTCCCACTTTTTCACCTTCTCTTTGCCATGAAGCGATGGGACTGGAGGCCAGGATCTCAGTTTTCGAATACTGAGTTTTAAGCCAGCTTTTTCACTTTCTTCTTTCACTGTCATGAAGAGGCTCTCTAGTTCTGCTTCACTTTTTGCCGTTTAGAGTGGTATCATCTGCATATTTGAGGTTGCTAGTATTTCTCCCGGCATTCTAGAGTATAGTTTGAGTCATCCAGCCCGGCATTTCCCATGATGTGGTCTGCGTGTGAGCTAAATAAGCAGGCTGACGACATACAGCCTCGTCATACCCCTTTCTCAGTTTTGAACCAGTCACTGTTGAGTGAGTGGCTCTAGCTGCTCCTTCTCGACGTGCGTACGGGTCGGGCGGTCTGGTGCTCCCATCTTGTGAAGAGTGTTCCACAGCGTGTTGTGACCCACACAGAGGGTTAGCACAGCCGGTGGAGCAGAAGCAGATGTCTCTCTGGACTCCCTTGCCTTTTCTGTGATCCAGCGGGTGCTGGCAGCTTGGTCTCTGGCTCCTCTGCCTTTTCTAAGCCCACCTTGCACATCTGCACGACTCTAGTCTCTGGAATCGGGTGAGGCAGTATTGTCCCCTTCCTGTCGGTTCCGTCAGGTTTTATTTGGTACGATCTGAATCTATGGTATTAAATCCATACCGTTGTCAATCTTCAAATAAACCAGCCAGCTCTCTCATCAGCAAAGCAAGTGTACTCGGGAGTGGCAGAGGCACGCTGTGGCCGGCTGGCCGTGGGCGGGTCCTGCAGGCAGCAGAGAGGATCCTCACCGGACAGACGGGAGGAGGAGGTTGGGGTCTCTGAGGGTCCGTTGAGGACAGCGAGGGTCGTGTGGTGGCTGCTTCCCCTTGGCCAAGCTCCCTTCCTCGTTGCGGGGCTGCGGGGCCAGTGGCTTCCTGCCTGGGGTGTACAGCAAGCGTGTGGGAGGCGTCTTCGGGAGAGCGCCCCTGCGGGGCTCCGCCTCGTCCCCTGTGGCTGCCCTGCTCATCTGCGCGCTTGGTGGGATTGTTAGCTCTTTGGGTGGTGCCGTCTGTCCTAATCACAGGCCTCTCCATCTGGGTGGCCCTTCGTGCCTGGACGTCTGCCCAGCTGCATGCCTCCCTCTGGGGCCTGCCCCCTGGAAGCCACCCTTCTCCTCTGGGGGCCCTTCCTCCTGCTCCTAGCTCTCTTTTTAAATCTTCACCTGTGCCCACTCTGTGGTTTGGTTATTTCTGAGTTTTTACAAAATGTTCAGTGATCACATTTTTAATTTTTCAAGGACTGCGTCTTTTGATTGCAGCCTACTCACACTTTCCTATGTGTTGGCGTCTTTCCATACTTTGAGGTCACAGTGGAGCTTGGGGCGCTCTCTTCTCTTAGCTGTCTGTCTCTGGAGCCTGGTGCTTCTTCTCTGTCTCCACACTGGCGTTTTCTACACAGGTTGGGTGACCCTCAGTGGTCGGTCCATGTTTATACGCATGTGGGTCTTTAGCTGGCCTTTTACACCTGCAGCCCCCCCAGGGCGCCCACTGGCTTCTTGGTGCCCCTGGGTCTGATGGCAGGCGTGGTTTCTCGCGTGCTGCCAGGCAGGATGGGTGTGACATGCTCGTTCACCCTGATGGGCGCTGCGCAGGCCCGGCTGGCGCCGTGAAGGTCCTCCGGGCGAGAGGAGGCTTCTGGGCCGAGCCCTGTAGCATCACAGCCCCGCTTCTTAAGCCGCTGGGTCAGGCCCTCCTCCTGCGTGCCCCCAGGGCGCTGGCCGGCCCTCACGCTGTGTCCATGTTTGTGCTCTCTGCCATCTCCATTGCTCTGGGAGGATGCTGGTCAGGTGCCATCTTGAAGGGAGAGGCAGGCCTTAGTTTCACAAAATGTCAAAAGTTTGAAGACATCTCTGTGCTAGTGAGTTGACTTTTTGCATTCATTCCTTATTCTTAGGAGGGTGAGCTGTGGCTGGCTGATTGGGAGCCTGTTTCGCATAGGCCTGCGTTCACCAGTACCTTTGTGCTTTTAGAGGCTGCACACACGCCTGCGTCCTGTGCCTTGCTCAGTGCCAACTGCGCTTGCCCAGCGTGCGTGAATTAAAAACTCACCTGGGGGCCAGGACTAACTTCTCATGGCTACAGGGCTTCTTTTCTGGGTGATGGAATGTACCGAAGTGGTAATGGTCGAACAACTCTTGTGAATATACTAACCACTCCATGGGACAGCTTAAGTGGATAACTTTTACAGTATGTGAACTATAGAGCAATGAAGATGTGATGAGATAACTTGCTGCGATACTTTCAAGGGCCCCACCCAGCTGCGGGGGGCCCTGGCCCATGGTGTGTGGGGCTGAGCTAGGTCCCGGGCTCTGTGAGCACCCTCTGGAAGGACCTTCCTCTCCCTGTGTTACTGGAGCCCCTGTGCTTACTGGGCTGTGGGGCAGACCGTGCTCATCCACCTGACATCCTGGGTGCATGAGCTGTGATGGGGAGCAGCGACCCGCCCTCCTCTCTCTGCAGACGGTCAGGATGTTGGCTGAGCCCTGGCCTCGGCTCTGGGACCGTGACTGTGATCCTGCCTCAGCTCAGCCTGACCAGAGGCCTTGGAGCTGCGTGGCTCCATCCAGGCTCTGCTGGAGGTCGCGGGGGTAGGGCCACCGGGGCCAGGGCACTAACGGGCCCTGCCGACTGCTAGGTGCCAGCCCACCCACCTGTTCCCCTGGGCACTGGCTCCCTGGGCACCCCTCTTTGGCCAGGGGTCAGTCTGAGCCCGCAGTCCTGAGCACAGCCCGGGGCAGCGGAATCAGCTCCTAGCTCTTTGTGGGGGAAGTGCAGGCCGCTGGCCCAGTGTAGAGTGGTCTTTGCCAGAGGAGAGTGGGCCCGGCACAGGAGGACACGGGGCGGGCTGCGTGCGCCCCAGACCCTGGCTCCTACGAGGCTCGCTAGTGGCATGGGGCACGTCCGCCTCCCCCTCGGTGCCCCTGCGGCCTGCTCCTGTGGCTCCCGGGAGGCCGTGCTCCAGGCAGAGGTGTGAGTGCAAACTTGGTCCCGGCCGGCCTGTGCGCACCAGCCTGGGCAGAGGCTGGCGTGGAGCCCGTGGAGAAGGCTGGGTGGGCGCTCAGGCTCGGGAGGGGCCTTTGCGGTGGAGCGTGTGTACTCGGGGCCCGTGGTCAGTGTTCAGCGCCAGGCGGCTGGCTTACCCGCAGCCCTTCCCAGACTCCGTGAGCTCGGGGCATTGGGAAGGGCTCTGCCCCGGGGCTGACCTGCCCCACTCCACCCTGGAGGGAACTCGCACCCCGTGTCCATACATATGATTTTACTGGAACCCCTGTGAACACGGAACGTTTTGCAAAGCGTGAAAGCAAACGGGTAAGCCTTGACGCTCTGCCTAAGCTGACGCCGACAGCGTCGGCAAGCGGCCGGCTCGCCTGCTGGGCTCCGCGGTAACGTGTCGTGTTGTGTCCTAGGGAGGCGTCAGATCCAGCACCTGGGGAGCCAGCTGCAGCTGAACCAGCACTGCCTGGACACCGCCTTCAACTTCTTCAAGATGGCCGTGAGCAAGCACCTGACCCGGGGCCGGAGGACGGCGCACGTGGTGGCGGCCTGCCTCTACCTGGTGTGCCGCACGGAGGGCACCCCGCGTATCCTTCGCTGCCCGGCCGCCCGGCGCCTGCCGCCCCTCGCTGCTCGCGGGCTGCCCCGCTGCCCTGGTTTCTTTCTGGCCTCTTCTCTCCCGTTACCCGCGTACTTCCCTTTTGCTCCGGGAGAGTCTGCCTCCGGGCCCGGCCGCCGCCTCCGCTCTCCTGGTGGGGGCTGGGGCGCGGCTGCCCGGCCTCTCTGCCCCTCCTCGCGGGCGGCTGGTCCGGCTGCGGCCGGCCCTGAGCCGGGAACGCGCGAGGGCCCTGGAGGCTGCGCGGGGCGACCCTCAGCATCCGAGCCTCTCGTTAAAGTGTCTGAATCCCGGGGCGTTCCCGCTTCCGCGTGGAAGGACCCCCGTTGCTTGAAAGGAGGAGGCTCTGCGCCCAGAGGCCCGCGAGGCGGCGCAGTGGAGCCCCGGCCGAGGTCCCGGCGCGGCCGCCCGCCGCCTCCCGGGCGCCCCCACCCC